>PVKP010007679.1:0-76030 GCA_004027715.1 Plecturocebus donacophilus | reverse complement strand
GGAAGGAAGGAAGGAGGAAGGAAGAAGGAAGGAAGGAAGGAAGGGAAGGGAAGGGAAGGAGGGAGGGAGGAAGAGAGGGAAGGGAGGAGAAAGAAGAGCAAGAATAGATCTTGAGCAGTGCTTTGTAAGCAGTCATGTTTACTACTTCAACATGGATAACTTTGCTATTTCTTAGGTCATCCAACTTCTACCCAGGCCTGCTTCTTGTCAAAGTCTATACACTGGTTCTCTCCTTGCACTTTGGTTTTCTATAAGTGTTGGCAGTTTCATAAGGCACAATGTGTCTTTAAAAGACCAAACAAGAAAGCATGGTGATGTGTTATTTGGTGGGATGACAAGGGAATAATAATTTTTTGAAGTAGCAGTTAATCATGCCAGTAATGAGCATGGCATATTTAGTTTCTTAAACCTATCACTACAGGAAACATTAGTTAAACAAATGTTTTGTAAGCACTTCATATGTGGAAGTGTAAAAAGCAATTGTAATGACTATTTTGGGGGCTGCTACTATGTTCTATGCACAGTGTTATGTGTATTCCATGTACATTCTCTTTCAATTTTTAAAACATTAGGAAATAGAAAATGTAATTCTCTTTGTTTATTAAATAGGAAAATTATTTTAGATTAAAAACTTTAATAGCCCAAGGCCAAATAGTTGGTAAGGAAGTAGAGAGAGATTTCAAACTATATCTGTGTGATTCTAAACATATGTTATGAACTGATAAACTATATGCCTCTTCTTTCAAAATTATTCCCATAAGCTCAAGTTTAATGTATCTGACCTATTTATTGCTGAAGATTTCAATCCCATGTTACCTAGATCCTCTGAAACGATGAGGTCTTTTTTCATGTCTGTGTTTGATGCACCCAATATGGGCAGAATAGCCTTGGGTGGACCCTTGCTGCACATCTGAAACACAGGCCAAAGTTGCAATTTAGGAACAGTATTATAAAATCTGGCACTTTCCAAGGTATAATCCTTTCCCATTCACCTCCTAGGGTAAAAAAAAGTAAAGCTGAAGTTTAATTTCTGCTTTATATCAGGTTGGATGAACAAGAAACAGAATCTCTGCTTTTTATTGTCTCAGTTTACCAAAGATCTAAATTTTGGTATGAGAGCATACAGATTAAAATCCCTACTATTTTCCATCAATTGAATTTCTTTCCCATTCAGTTTCCCAGCACAAGAGCACATGGGAAAGCCGCAGTTTTTAGGGGAAGTATTTTTTTTTAAATTAAATAGCACATCCTATATCTAAAATATACCAAACCATGACAGCTCCTCATACAGGAATAGCTCTTATGAATGTCCTGAGTTATACTGCTTTATTGCCTTTATGCTCAAGTCCTTGGAATATAGATTTTTTAACTTCCTAAGAAGGTGATCTGATAAGAATGTGCTTCAAAATTCCGGCACCATGCTGGGCAAATCTTGGATAGGCCTGTTGTTTGTCAATCTTGACACCGCTTTCATTTCTTAAGGCAATTAATCACCTGCAGTGATACTAAGGTTTGCCTGGAATTTTTACATTTTGAGTTGCTTCTTTGATGGTATCAACCAGATTTTATTAAATGGGAATCAAATAAACAATTAAAACAGCTAATCATGACATCTCCTTCTCTTTCCCCTTGTTGAAAGATATAGGAGGCTTTTCAGCCTTCTGTCTTTTTCAACTTCCCCTCCCTTGTTCTTTTATTTTCAAAGCTGATCAGAAATAAGATACCTTAAATATTCATAATATTGCTAACATTAGAATGTGCTCACAGAAATTAAAAGAGCACTACTAACATTACATTATATGCAGATAAAATTAATTGGATAAAAGACAATAAAAAGGATGGAAGTGGGGGTAAATTGAGTTGCAGATATCAGCTTCAGCTGACTCACACACATCAGAATACTAAGATGAGAATTGCATTGTTAAGGTAATTTCCCTGCTAATATCTGTTTTCTTTATTGGTAAAGAACAGATTACAGAGTCAATTGTGAAAAAGTGAGTCAAATAAGGCCAAAGAAAGTAAACAGTGTAGTAAACAATTAAAAAAGTAGTCAGTGGACAAAAAAATATTTTGAGACTGGCAAGCCAAGACTATGCATAGTAGCAGAGAAAAATCTGTCAAACCTCATCTTTTTCAATCACAGTGTTTTATAGTTGATGTTGTCTAGAGAAAGTATTTGTTCTTTTTATTTTGTAAGTTTTTGTCATTAAAATGAGAGAAAAGAAATTTATTTTTCTTATTTTTTAATGTCTGTAAGTATGGATTCAAACTAATAAAATATATTATGTTGAATTTATACTATTTTGATGAATATATACATCAAAATTATTGAAATAACAAAAATTAAATATTTGTTCTATTGATACAAAATTTCCTTAGAAAACTGCATTTTTTCAGGCTGGTGATAGTAGATCTGTAATACAATATCCAACAAATGGATAATTCTTTGCAAATATTTGTTCAGTGCTAAGCACTTGGAAATTTTGGCATGGTGATTTCATAAAATTCAAGCTGCTATTTATGATTGTTTGAATTATACAGTGCGATGGCTGGCAGCAATTAACCAAGAAAATACGAAGTGAATTATCCAAATAATTAAATCAGAGGCTAAGCTGTAATTACATATTGAAAATCCACTTGCAACATTTAATAATTCAGCAAGATTCGCATTATTTTTTGTCATGGAGAGCTGTTTGATATTGTTGGGAGAAAAGCTGACCTGGCAATCAGAAACCTTAGCTTCTGCTGTCAACTCCAGAACTACCCCACTCAGTGTCTGATTCTATCACAGATTCTCTAGCTTTAATATAAGAAGGGAATTTGTGATTGCCTAGGCCCTTTCCAGCTCAAAAAAAAATGTTAGGAGTCATTATAACAAGTGTAAGAACAACCGTCTGCGTGCAAAGACAACCAGCCATGAAGCAGAATCTCTACTTGCAGTCAACATGCGGTGCATTATTCGGACTTAGGAAAGGGATCACTGGTGCTCATTATGATTAAGACAATCAGCTTTTGGATGAAAATTTGAAACTCCAGCAAAAATCTTAGCATGGAGAGCTCAAGTCATCTACACAGCCTCAACTGGCTTTTAGAACATGCTGTCCAGTGTAGATAAACTAACCGCTATCCCATGCCATTCAGTGTTAGAACCCAGGACCACTGAACCTTAGGTGGATAAATGCTACACAGTATGGAAAGTAACAGAGAATCTAGTTTTATGTTTAACCTGATTTCAGTGATCACTCCTCAGGTGTAAACTAGGCTCTAAGACTTACTAGCTGTGTTAGGTAGGGCCAGTTATTTAACTTTTCAAGCATTACTTTCTCTACTTATAAAATGGGAAAACAGTTCCCACTTCACAGTGTGCCAGGATGACTAAAGAAATAATGCCCATTCTGGTAGATTTTTGTAATTCTCACTAGATAATAAATGCTCGATAACTGATTCATTATTTTGATAGACTGTTGTAAAGGGAAAATACTGTAAGAGATGAGGAGTATATGACTTAGATAAATTAATTTGCATCCTCTCCTAACATATCCCCTAAATGATTACTTTGCGAAAGAGACTGAATCCATGGATTTCTAGATTTTTTTTTTCTCCAGTGAATTGGCTCATTTCCATTTTTTTGCATTTTGTGCTTTCACAAATATTCAAGAGTAAACTCTAAGAGTCTGGTAGGTGTGTACTGCTCACGCTTTCTGCATCCTTTTTAAGTTAGACCAAACAGCTTATCTTTGTTCCACAGAATAGCATACAGTACATAGAGCGTTGACTATTACAAAGAAAGCCTCTGACTCTGCTTGAAAAGATTAAGACACCTCTGAAAAATGAACCCTTTGTCTAACCACAGACAGGGAGAACACGGGCCTGGAAAACGACCCCTTCCTGCTGCCTTTGCTGGGGCTCTGAGGCCTGCCCGAAGGACACTGCCGCTCACTCACCCTCCAACACCTCTCTGGGCTTGGGAGCGGCGCTGTTGCACGACTGATCATTTTCCACTATTGAAAAGCAAAGTGGAGTGTCCCACAGCACAGTGCTGTCCGTCTTGTGGGAACACATACCAGGAGGGGTTCTCATTCTTTAGTTACAGCCAATAGAGTGAGAGTACAAAGAGTCGTAGAATTTATTTCAGACCCTTTTTAAATTTGCTTTTCTTGGATTTCAAAAGAATCATAATGAAGATTTCTAAGATTTTGGAAGGGCTTTAAATAGAAGGCACCATCTATTTCTGCTTCCTGGGAACACTGTACATGGTGTGTGGGGTGAGACTGTGGGCCTCAGGACTTCTCTGTGGCACTGTTGAAATAAACATGTGCCACCTCGTTAAATCACAAGTGATTTGGATTTCGAGTTACTGACAGCTTGCTTGGAACTCCCATTTAATCCTCACATTTACCCGAAAGCTCTACTTATTTCACCCTCTTTCACTGGGCTTGAGCTATGTCATGTTGTGACCTCAGTGATAACATGCCATAGTCTAAGATGTTTAGCTAATATGAAGCTGCTTCAGCCTGTGGCTTTGCCTAAGGATAAATGTGTGCCACCCTGGCCAACATGAAGGAGAAATTTGCAGTAGTAAGAGCTCGACAGTCTAATTAATTATTTAGAGGTTTCAAGGGGAAAAAGAAGTCTAGAGTCCCAGAGTTCCCATTTGCAATGCATTAAACAATCAGAATAATAATAAGAAACAGCAGAGAGAGACTGTCTTGGCTGTCTGGAATGCGTGGGATGTGATTTGAAGGCCAAAATTAGAAATAACCTAGGATCTTAAAGACAGTTTTAAGGCTGAAGGTTACAGAAAGGCAATCCCTTCTACAATTGCAATACTATTTTTTCCTCCTTTTGTCTTTATTTTTGTATCTTGAAATGTCTATAGAGCTTTACTTTCTTGCTTCTAAATTGCCTTCATGTATTAGAAGTCTTTGGCTGAGCATATAATTAGAGTCCAAATGTGAACACGAAGGAGAAAGGTGTCTAATAAAGTAAGTGGCAAATGCGAATTTATTAAAAGTAGGTCATGTCATACATTGTAATAGCCTTCTGTGGCATATCTCCTAAGTTAGGAGATAAAAGTAATGAAAGATACTGCATGCTTAAGTTTGAAAAATGCATTTGTTATAGTGCTACATAATAGATGCCTATAAAGTAATTGGATAAATACCTGAAAGAAAACCTGGTCCTAAAAAGCTAAGTAAGGATAATCAGTAAATGTACGGCCTCTAAATGGAAAGCTGCAGGAGGAGGCTCAAGGGGTCAGTATTAGCACATATTAAGTATTTTGTTAATCATGTGCTCACGTCTGTGGAATATATTTTCTGATATGAAAATCAAATTAGCCAGGAAACACACTGAAGGGCAGAGCAACCTGCAGAGTGAACAGTAGTCGGATGAAAGTCATAATGAATATAAACTAATATTAAGATAAAGGATACACAAAAGGCAAATGCAACAGGTGAACCCGGGCTGGAAAACAACAAATTGAGACACATGCCTGATACACAAAGGTGTTTGCAGTTAATTTTGAATCAGTCTCATACGTAAGAACAATTGCATGCACAGGAGAAATTAGAACTATAGGTATCTATACATCATCACCTAACAGAGTTTGCTATAGACTATACAGTAAGTGAATGATGAGTAGATGAACATTAAGGAATAAAAACAGATACTTGGTGAAAGAGGAAACAAAAACAGCTAATTAATATTTCAATGTTTATACTCTGCAGTTATTAATATATTTAAAACATTTATTTATTTTTATTTTTATTTTTTGAGATGGAGTCTTGCTCTGTCACTCAGGCTGGAATGCAATGGCACTATCTCGGCTCACCACAACCTCTGCCTCCTGGGTTCAAATGATTCTCTTGCCTCAGCCTCCCAAGTAGCTGGGATTACAGCACATGCCACCACAACCAGTTAATTTTTTTTTTTTTGGTATTTTTATTAGAAATGGAGTTTCACCATGTTGGCCAGGCTGGTTTCAAACTCCTGGCCTCTAGTAATTCACCTGCTTTGACCTCCCACAGTGCTGGGATTACAGGCATGAGCCACAGTCTAAAGGTCTTTTTAAATTAAAGATGAGCAAATAAAAAATGACGATAACAGTTACCACACGTATTTCTGTATGTCAGACATTGTACTGTGTGACATAATAGAATTTATTTCATAATCCCAACAACTTTAGGAGGCAAATACCGTCACAGTCTTTCACTGATGAGGTAAGGAGTAGTGAATGAGGAGTCCAAGGTCACACACTTGTAATGGTGGAATTAGAATTCTGCCCCTGCATTTCTGCTCTATTTGATTACCTTTTACTGATCTGTCCAGCATTTTGGAGGCTGAAAAGATGTGGGGTGCACCGTGTATTTTAAATTCAGAGACAGTAAGCCATATATTGGTTCTGATGAAGTTCGGTAAAAATTTGCTTAAGTATTTCATACAGAAGAGAGATTCACAAGTTTATGTCCATTTTCCATTGATGGAGATCAATAGTTCTCAGCGTGTGGTCTCCGTAATAGCAATACAGCAATACCTGGGATGCTACAGTCACAGATTCTCAGTCCCTAACCTAGATTTATTGAATGCAAAGTTTGTGGCTGGGACCCTGCTCTGTTTCAACAATTTCTCTGGGTGAGTCTGGTACACTCTCAAGTCTGGGAATCACTGATGTTGACAACACATTCTCTTTTCTAGTGGTAAATTAGCTTGCCACAAATTAAAGAAACTATTCTTTATATTTCCTAAATTTATATGCAAGATCCTAAAAGCAACTAATTGTGTTTCTGCATCTAAAAACTCTACTCCCACTAAAAATGTTTGCATTTCTCTGGATCAAAAGACAAAGTGTCTTAAGTTGATCTGAAATACTTTGCTTTCTTACTCCCCTACCTTCCTCTCCTATCTCATCTTGAACTAGACTCTCCTTTGCACTCTCAGTTCCAGCTACACGCCATTCAATCCTTGTTGTTCAGGTCATTTCATTACACAGGTCTTTTGTACATGGTTTTCCAAAATTTGGCAATAATATTTTTTTACCTTCTCTACTGAACTCCAGTTCAGTCACAGATTTGAAGTTAGTTATTTTTTTCTTTCCTTTCTTTTCTTTTCTTTTCTTTTTCTTTTAAACTGAGACGGGGTCTCACTCTGTCACCCAGACTGGAGTGTAGTGGTATGATTTCGGCTCACTGCAGCCTGTACCTCCAGTGTTCAAGCAATCCTCCCACCTCAGACTCTCAAGAAGCTGGGACTACAGATGTTCACCACCATGCTCAATTGATATTTTACTTTTTTGTAGAGACTAGGTTTCACCTTGTTGCCCAGGCTGGTCTCCAACTCTTGGACTCAAGGGATCCTCCCATTTGGGCCTTCTAAAGTGCTTAAATTACAGACTTGGGCCCCCATACCCTGCCTAGTTATTATTTTCTTAGCAATCCTTCAGCAATTTCTGTAATAAACAAGTCCTTGTTAATCTTGTAGCTGCAAGGACCTCTCTCATAAAGCCTGTACTGCACTTGTGCTTTTATAATTACTGAGATTAATACTGTCCACCTATCCCACTTGGGTTGTGATCTTCATTTAGTCAGGCACCATAAGTAGCCTTTAATCATATAGTGATTCACTGAATAAATGAATGCATACATTTCTCTCATTTTATTTCTTTAAAGTTCCAAGCATGGCATGATTTTTTATGAATTAGAAAACGGACGTATTCTTCTTTTCAAAATCAGTTAAAGGATTGTCTACTTAAAGAATGTTTTCCGTTCCTTTGTTAAAATGTATGTATAGAACTGAGTGCATTATCCATGAACCTGTTCAGCTTTCCTAATAGCAGTAATAACACAACACAAGGTAATCCTTTTTAGAGTACCTTATTGAAAATCTAATGTAAACTCTGTACCCTTTTTTCAAAGACATTTCCTACTCCACATATAATTTCATAGAAATCACAGACTTACTGAAGTCCATGTAAATCCAGTATTTTAAATAGATTTATCCTATGATAATTCAATTTTGTCCGATTTCAAGTTGTGTTTTACTTATAGCTATTCATTGGTACAAAGGTGATGATAATTCCTAAATTAATAATTAAAATATTTTTGTGATTATATAATTTTTTTAACAGATAGAAATTTTTGTAATTGTAGGATCCTTCTTAAAATTTAAGAGACCATGTAAAATAATTATGATTTTAACATTTCATGATTCCTTTCATTTTAAAAGATTCAGTGAAGGAGTAGAAAAGGGCCTGGATAATTAGACATCATTTATGGGATTCTAAAACTTTGGAGATACAAAAGACTTTAGACATGAGCTACTCAGACATTATATTTAAGCATGATAGAACTGAAGCCTAAATATGATAATTGACTCATTAGAGATCAAACAATTAGGAGGCAGAACCAAAATTAGAGCTCAGGTCTATGACATTTGACTATGACATTTAAAAAATAATTTGGAGACAGGTGTACTTTATTAAATATCAGAATCCATGAAACTTACAATAATTAAGTCACTTTGAAAACCTTTTTAAAAGACTTATACATTAGAAGACAATCTCTTGGATAGGGACTCTATAATAATGTGTCAGAATTCATTCTTAGTTTATTTTTTTTGAAAGATTTTAAGTTCTTGACTGCATATGTCTTGGTACATGTGGTCAATGTTTTAAATTTAATTTCTTATGCCCTTACAATGAAAATAAGATTATTCACCAAAATAATTAAATAAATAAACAATATTAGGGGTCTCTAAGTTAGTAAATAACTGACCAAGAGAGAAACAAAACAAAATATAATTGGCCATCTAAAACAGAGAATTGGAAATGGGACCAAGAGTCATTAATGATGATGATGATGATGATGATAAGTGCTTACCAAGCATCTACCATATTTCAGATACTCTAGATAGTTTATTGGTTTTATTTCTTTTAAAAAAAAAAAACAAGGCAGATTTTATTCTTAATTGTATACAAGAAGAAGCTAAGCTTCCAGAAACACAACTTTCCCAAGGACATATAATTGCTAATTTCTACAAGTCCTGGCTAATTTTGAGAAAAGCCCATTTGAGCCATTGTACTACACTATTTACTGTCACTTGGGACAATTGCTTATTTCAGCCTCCATTTCCTTATAAAACAAGAAGATTCTACATTCTACTTAACAGATATGTGTAAAATATATAAACAACTTCTAACTATAATATTTTTCCTACAGAGCAGTGCTCCTCAAGCTTTGGTATACATAAGACTCCAGGGAGAGCATTGTGAAAATACCCCCCCCTCAGCAGTTACTGCCAGAAATTCTGATTCAGGAAGTCTAGTGTGGGGAATAGTAATCTGAATTTTCCTATGTGAATTCAGGTGTAAAGGTAGTCCCACTCACCTAGTAATTAGGAAAACAATTAGACCATTAAGAAAAGTATTACAAAAAAGATTTATTTTGTGCCTCCAGAAACAAAGATCCCTAAACCTTATCTTGAACAGGTGCATCCTGTAACAGATTATTTCCACAGCTGTTTGAATCAGAAAAACTCCAGAGTATTTGTTCTGAGTAAAAATAAAAGTTATGGTATAGGTTGGAATAAAAATCCCAATGCGGTAAATAAGTAACAAATGGATCCACTGATTATTACTCACAATTAATATTACCTGTGTTCAAAGGCAGCAGTACAGAACCTTTTTGGCACGAGGGACCGGTTTTGTGGAAGATAATTTTTCCACAGAAGTAGGCAGGGTTAGTGGGTGGGGTAGGAGCTGGGGGGCAGGAAGTGATTTGGGGATGAAACTGGTCCACCTCAGATCATCAGACATTAGGTAGATTCTCATAAGGAGTATGCAACATTGCAGCCTAGGTCCCTTGCATGTGCAGTTGACGATAGGGTTCCTGCTCCTATGAGAATCAGTGCTGCCCCTGCACCTGATGGGAGGTGGAGTTCAGGAGGTAATGCTGGCTGGCTGACCCACAGCTCACCTCCTGCTGTGTGACCTGGCTGGGACCCCTGTTCTAGGTGTTCTTGGATTTAAAAACTCAGTCAATGAGTAGATAGAAGAGAGCAAAAGTGAATAATAGAAGCTTAATATGGTTTGAAGGAGGTTTATCTATTTTTTCAAAATCAGCATTAAGTAGAGAGGTACAGGATGATAAATTATCATACCACTGCTAAAATGTGCATCTGAATAAAAGGACATACATAAGTTTTTATTTAATTTGCTTTAAAATTGACATAAGATTATTTTAAATTTACACGTCTTTAAAGACATGAATTTTATTTTTATTTTTGTGACAAAGTCTTGCTCTGTTGCCTAGGCTGGAGTGCAGTAGCTCGATCAGCTCACTGGAACCTCAAACTCCTGAGCTCAAGCAGTCCTCCCACCTCAGCCTCCTGAGTAGCTAGAAGCACAGGTGGGCGCCATCATGCTCAGCTGATTTTTTTAAATTTGAAATTTTTTTCTTTTTTTGTTGTACAGCCCTGTTGCCGGGGCTGGTCATGAACTCCCAGGCTCAAGCCATCCTCCTACCTTGGCCTTCCAAACTGTTGGAATTACAGGTTTGAGTCACGGCACCAGGCCCCAAAACACCATTTCTAACCACTGTATAAGTCAACTTAAAATGTGGTGATCTATGAAAAAAAATCTGTGCCACTGCTTTCACTGCGATTTTACAAGTAAAGTAAAACGTAGTTAGCACAAGTCATTCCAGTATAATGTTTATACCAATTGTGTGAATATTTTATATACAAAAAAAGGACTTTCTAGGTGGGTATTCTTAGCATGTGTTAACATGGTCTTAGGTCATCGCTGGTGTATTCGATACTTTCCAACAATTTAAAATAATCAATGTTGCTTAAGTCACACTCCCTGCATCTTAGTTGGCATTTACAATGCAAAGTAACAGTTTTTCCACAAGATCTTGGATGCTATATTCTTGATTGAAAATAACTGCTTGGTCAGGATACTGACAAAAATAATGACAAGGAAAAGAAGCTGTGTATATAATAGTATAAGTTGTCTTTCAGTGTGATTTCATTGGTTTAATTTAAATTTACCATATATAACCAAAAGTAATTGTATTATGAGGTGATATGCATAAAACGAAGCAGAGAGTTTAAATCTGGTGTTATTTTGATTTGTACCCTAAGCCTAAATTATACTTTTAAATTGTTGTTCAATATGTTTCCTAGAAAAAATAATAGTAAGTTATATGAGACATAAAAACACCTTCCAATTTTCTATTGAAAACAACCTTAGGTTTCCATTTGTTCCAAGGAATATTTTAAATCAATTTTTTGAAGTTACATATAAGACGAGGTTCACACATTGTCATTTCAATTAATTCTTTGTAAATAAAAAACTCGTATATAAATTACACACATATATTTATAAATATATGTATTTATAAGCCTGTTTATAGATCAGATTGTAATTGTTATTTTAGACATTGAAATAGATTTTAAATATATTTAACTAAAACCTAGAGTGAGTCATGAAATGCTACTAACATGAATTGTCTGTACATCTTGTATATATAACATGTATGAGTTTATTTCATATAAAATTGATCCTTGAACAAAACAAGGATTAGGGTCATTGACTCCCTTGTAGTTGAAAATCTTTGTATAACTTTTGACTCTTCCAAAAACCTAAGTATTAATAGTGTACTGTTGACTGGAAGCCTTACTAATAACGAGCAGTAGAGTAACATGTATTTCATATGTTATATACTACAGTCTTACAGTAAAGTAAGCTAGAGAAAAGAAAATGTTATTACAAAATCATAAGAGAAAATCTATTTACCATTCTTATGGAAGAGATTGGTCACCATAAAATACTTGATCCTTGAGAATATGTGTTTACATATTGACTACTCTTTGGAGGATGAGGCAAGGGAAGAGGTAATCTTGCTGCCTCAAAAGTGGCACCGGTGGAAGAAAATCCATATTTAAGTGCACCCCCACAGTTCAACCTGTTTGTTCAATGGTCAACTCTATTTCAAAAATATAATGCCAAAAACTATACTGTAATCTTCAAATGTCCACAGTTTACCTTAGATAAATTAAAAGAGCTGTGGAATATCAGTAAGTCGTGAAATTCCATGCAATTTACAATTACAGCAGTTGTTATTAAAACCTTGCAACTTACCTTGAAATGTTTTGATGTTCATCAACTCAGTTGAGAGAGAGCACAGATTGCTCCAGGACAGCGGAGAAATTATTTATTTCACAGTTTAGCTCTCTACACAACTTTCTATTCTCTCATTAAGAACAACAGAACAGGAAACCATTTACTGATCATTTTACAATGCACATAATATCCTGTGCATGCTTAGGCAACTATATGTTGATTTACAAATCAGGACAGACATTAAAATTATGGAACTTAGAAAATAATTCACAATGTCAATGTGAATAAATTTTTAGATTTTGACAATACATTTAGTGCAATGAAATAAGGTTCTTTTGTCATGAACAAATTTGAAAGATATTCAAGCAGGACTCCTAAACCATTTACTCTGAATTATTGGCTTTATTATTTTAATACCATTTTAATGTCACTTTGTGGTAACCTTGTGACAGCATAACAAACACAAGAAAAAGAGATCGGTTATAAATCAGCAAGTATACTTTTTACCTTTTAGAGAAATTAGGGGAAATTACATTACAATCAAATTTATCTTAATACCTCTAGATTTCCTATAATGATGAGCTGAAGTGATTAATGAAAACAACATACAAATATATACACACATATAGGTGTGTGTATGTAGAGATAGCTGTAGATATATTTATTTGTAGCTAACAGGAAAGTTACATCTGCTACTGGTGAATTTGAAAGAATAGAGAATTAGAGAACAAAGTAGGGAAGAAAATAAACAACTGTCAGTTATTGAAACAGTAGACTCAATTTTTCAAAATAATAGAAAAGTTTACGTTGGGTTTTTTCCCTGTCGATTTTATTCCTTTAAATCTTTTTATTTCTCAGTAGGAGTTTTTTGGAAAAACCAAAGGTAATGTAATATATATATTTTACTAATGTAAAGTAAAATTTATTCAATAATTAAATATGAATTAAATAAAAAATGCATCCCACATTATGGTTTTCATAAGGGAGATAAGTTGACACATACAACTATTTTGTTGTAATCACAGTTTTGCACTGTTGTGATGAGTATATTAACATACAAAATTATGCACTTCATTGTGGAAAAGCCAATCCTCATTACTTTCAAAAAAGCTACAAATAACAAATGGCTCATTCAACATTTTCAAGTTTAGTATTCTAAGAACATTTAATCTATTAGTGAGTCCAGTTCTCATCCTGTGTCCTATGTGCCATGTCCACAAGACTTGATCCTTCATAAGAACATTTTTTGCTATTATTATAACAGTTAGTAGATGTTACTCAAAATACAATTTCATGCTGAAACACATAGACATAACTCTACATCTGTAAAGAAAAACCTGTTTTTAGACAAAGCATTTGAGCACTAGGAAAATGGAGCAAATAACACAACTTTCAAGTAATTCTCCTTTTTACTTATCTTCCTATAAAACCAGTCCTAATTATATTTTAAGAATGCAGATCACAAACATGTCCTTGATGTGTGTGAGTCTGTGAGAGAGTGTGCTTGTGTGTGTGTGTGTGGGTGTGTGTAAGAATGAGAGGCATTATGTTCTCTTTCTCAATCCACAGAATTGTAAATAGAAATTTATCAGTCTGAATGTGATGCTTATTAGACAGAATCAAATTATTGTAAGAAATATAAATATATCTGGACAAAGAAGCCTGGCTCTATTGCTCTTCATCGAAATGTTTTACCTTAAACTAAGGATGGTTTAGCTTCATAGTTTGCAGCAAATACTAAAGTAAGTACCTCTATTTGGGAAACAGAAAAAAAAAATAGTAATTACCATGTTGATTTTGTAACATAAAATCTGTAAAGAAAGATTTTTTCAAGATAGCTTTCAAAATATCAAATCAGTACAGTTAATATGATGATATTTTTATTTATTACTAGACATATTTTATGCAGCATATAAGTTAAATTATAACTCTGCAAAATTACATTTCTAGTTCTGACAATGCCATCATTTTTAAAAATGACATTTTCTAGAATATCTTCTATGTATGTGTGTGACTATTTGCACATTATAATTTTAGGACTATTTGGTGACAGTAACCTCAGCTTTTATTACCCACCTTCAGTCACTATTTCTTCTCCTTTTCAGTTTGGAGAAATGTTGATTGAAAAGCTATCCCCATATTTAGTATGTATGAGGTCCCATGCAGGGTACAGATGGCATCTTAACCTCATCCATATGTTTAAAGCATCTCGTTCATTTGGAAATCTTACAGGCACAAAAATAATCATGGAGAGAAGTGGTCTTTGAATTTTAATTTTATCAAAATAAACCAGATCTCTTGTGTATAAAACCTTTGCCAAAAACGGATTTCCTTCAAACAGACACCAAGCCAAACTCATTTGTAAAGGCCATGGAAAAGACTGATAAGTATGAATTTGATTATATGAGAGTTAGAGTGAATTATCTTTGTTTTGGCTATGCTATTTTTGTTGATGCATACACTTTCTAGATTATTTTTAAATACCTCTCAAGTAGCTTAAGGCTCTTTTCTAAGTACTTTTGTGTTTTACACCTCATTTGTTTATCTGTTATTTTGTTATACCCTATGAATTCATGATTGTTTCTGGGATTAATATACTATATATATATATATATATATAGAGAGAGAGAGAGAGAGAGAGAGAGAGAGAGAGAGGCCAATGTTTTATTCAAACCCTAACTAGCAATATTTTTAATCTTAATATATAATAGGAATTACTTTTCTAGAAATTGCTTTTCTATATAAAAATGGTATCTTTTGATAAACTTTGATAAACAGATTTGTGAGATGCCTGTGCATTTTCTTAGTCAATATGTTAATGGAGATAGCCTGGCTAGCTTCTTAGGTTTTTATTTGGTAAGACTGTAGTCTGTATTTTGGGGTGACATGAATAATAGTTTTCTTAAGCTCCTAAATTAATATATAGTAATAGACATAAGCTACAGCTTATTGCCATGACTAAGTCTGGTGAAAAATTATATAGTAAATGTATTTTTAGCTGAGTTTAACCCTCCACTTACAAAAAGA
Source organism: Plecturocebus donacophilus (assembly GCA_004027715.1). Taxonomy (NCBI): domain Eukaryota; kingdom Metazoa; phylum Chordata; class Mammalia; order Primates; family Pitheciidae; genus Plecturocebus; species Plecturocebus donacophilus. Next base: position 60,882 of record PVKP010007679.1, on the reverse strand, counting down.
AACACATATACAACTTTTTAAAAATTGATTTTATTTCTTAAACCATGATTTAAAAGGAACACACACACACACACATACATAACTTTTAAATATCTCTTTGTATTGCTTAAGCTGTGATTCCTCAATAACAAGTCAAACTTCATTTCTCTTGAGTTTGAAAATAAGCCAAGATTTATTGGAAGGTGAGGAGAAGGAGACTGCACCAGTGATGATTTGTTTTGGAATGATGTTAATTTAAATATAAAGTTTAAGAAAAGAAGCTATTATCAGATTAGAGTTTCCCATCTCAGAGAAATGTTGCCCTAAACACCTTTTAATAACTCTCCTTGAAGAAAATAATGTAAATAAGTTCATAGTGACAGCTAAACTGTCTTAAAATAGGAAGAAACTGTTTGAGTCATAATTCCAATTTTAAGAATTAATTCACCCCCCTTCTACTTCTGAAACACATAAACGTGCTTGTTTATAGATTTTTAAAATGTAGAAGGAAAATTGTAGGAAAAAAAGAGTATGCCTGAGAATGTCTTCACTTTTTCCAGATGCCTGAGGTGGCTTTCAGAACTAAGCTGGTGAACCATGAGTGAATCACAGTTTTATCAACAGCCTGATTCTGCACCAGCACCAGGTGCACCAGCTTGATGACCTACAAGGTCACTGGTGCCACTGAACCCAAGTTCTTGGCAGTAGTCACTTTTTGTTAACACCATTATTGATGGTAGTCCAAGCAAGATAGCAATTGCCAAGGAATGAGCTGAAGTACTACATGTTGCTTTCAAAACATAGAGGAAAGAAGGAATGAATGAAAAAAAGAAAACAGAATCAGGCGCTTGGCTTATTTCTTATATGACTACTGCCAAATGCAGCCAACGCGTGGCCATGGGAGCTGGCGCCGTGGGAGAGGCAGACATGCTGACGGAGGAAGTTGGAAGGACTGAAAAGTCAACGCTGAAACTGAGAGCAATGATTGCCAAGTCCAATGCTGAACTGTGCAAGTACAGGATGTTTTCCTTTCCATTTCTTCACAATGAAGCATTTATTTTACTCCCTCCTGTTTTGTTCAAAGACTAATGTTCTCAACTTTCACTCACCAAATTGCTGTGGTTTTGTTACTCATTTATACAATTGTGAGTAAACAGAGTCATTAAAGTAGCTTTACTGGTAAAATAATTAGACTTTAAAACAAACAGAAATAAAGTTGAACAGTCACTGGTGAACCTGGCTCCAAACATGTAAATGTTTTACCATGTTTACTTTAGATCAAAAAAAAAAAATGAAAGAAATTTGGTGATATCACTGCCATATGAATCTTTGAATTTGAATACATTAATATGTACCCATGATAATAGACAGTATTTATTTCAAATTTATATTAATGGTTTTGCTTACTGGTTCATGCATATTGCCTAGAATCGTAGCTGCCACACAGAAGATTATCCAAAAAGAATAAAATTTTCTTGACTGAATGACTGCTAACAAACCGATGTCATCCCTTTGCAATTTCTTTTTTCACTTGATATTATGATTTTTGCATTTATTCATGTTCAGATTTTTCAGATGCTAGACAGTACTTGTCTGTGACTATGTAATAGTTTAATTACTCTGATATTCATTTATGATGCTTAATTTTTCTAACTCCTACAAACAATATCCAATAAACTTTAAATAAGGATAGCATATTAAGTTCATCATCATTACATTGATACCGTGTTTAAGATGCGACAGAACATTTTATGTTTGATTTGTGGACTGTGGATTCCTTGGAATTAGGAGAATTAATTCATTTTCATTATTATCACCAACAATGCTATATCATAAAAGTTTAAAAGAATTTATTAGCTTAGAGACTCCCCACTTTTTAATAAAAATTCAATCCAGAGAAGATATAATTTCTATTTCTTATGGGAGTACCTATTTTCCAGGTTTTGTTCCTACATAATAAATAGGACATCGACATATATAAAGCTGTGTAGTTCAAAACAGAAGGGAGAAAAGTTTCTGAGTGGCCTCTATGAACCAGCTACTGCTCCTGGTGTTGAGAATACAGCTGTAAACAAAAGCATCTCTTCATATGTTCATTCATTCAATAACAGTATGTTATACCCTATATTGGACAAATGAGGTGTTGAATGCTAAAAATTTAAAGGCAAATATCAGACATTTAGTTGATCTAATTTAAGACTATATTCAAATGTACTAAATGCCTTGCTTCTGCCTATTATGCCAGTTTTACAATTTAAAGAAGTGGCACTTTCCAATTATAAAAACAAAAGAATAAGCAAGAAAGAATAAAACTGTTTGGTAAGGAGATGAAAACAGGAAAAAATCTAAAGGTAATTTTCTAAAAATCCCTCAGAATATAGGTAAAAAACAGAAGTCCAGCAAAGTTAAACAAGTTTCCAGAAAGTTGTGTCAACCATGGTACTTGGAGCTGGGTAGTGTTCACTAAGTACAGGATGGATTTGGGGTTTAAACATTAGACCATTTTACATGGAGCATGGAATCAAAAATATCTGACTACAAGTCTTGTGAATCTTCTCATGACAACATTAATTGTAAAATTAAGAGTACCTACGTCCAATGAGAAGGTAGATATGCACGAACTCTTCTGACACACAGTAGAATCTGAACCATTTCTACTTCCATTTCTATTAATTTCCTAGGAAAACACCATTCTTTCCACATTATATAGCCCAATATAAAACATACATGCAATCATCTCTTTCTCTATTCACTGTTTCTTTGGGGATGGGAGGGAGCTAAAGGGGAAACCAATGTACAAGACAGGCAATAACACATGTTGCTATACTTTGTTCTTGTTATACTGTATGATCATTGCCTTAAATGCAGTTACTTAACCCATTTTAGAGATTTTTTATCACATATAAATACACCACAGTCTCCATTTTATTCTTATTTGGGAAGTTATCTGGTGTGCAGAAATACCTAATTTGTGACTTAATAACATCTGTTCCAGGAAAATTATTATAAAAGAAGGGCAATTATGGCCTTACATTTTTTAATAAGTTTTCCTGAAATGTGATCACAGCACCATACTGTAACATTTGGCATCTATCTTCCCTCTCAATTTATAAATTGAAAGTGATGCTACAGTGTCGCCTGGGAAAATAAAATTCTCTTTATTGGAAAATTATTAGATAACAAAACTTTACTGGAGTGTAAAAGTCACTTGGAAAATGAACTTATTAAATTTTTAAAACAAGAAATTATATTGGAGTTAACAGAGGAAAAGAATCACATAAAATCCACTCAAATAGCAGCAAATCTGGCAGAATACCTGCAGCAAAATGTGCTTACCATAATACTGATTTTCAGAAACTGAATGAGTAAATTGAAGGAGGAATCTGGTAGTAAATCACTTACTTACATCTTAATACAATCATTTTATATCTCTTACGACCTAGGAAATGACTTTACATATTGCAAAAACAGGGAATTTGTGTGTGTCTGTGTGTGTGTGTGTGTGTAGGGGGAGGGGGGTAATTTAGTTAAAATTAGGGCTAATGTTTTTCAATATTAAAAATACGTGATCCATTATACTCGAATAGCAGCTCTATATTATGGAAAGTATTATTTTTAATTCTTGCGTACAGGCCAGCATTACTCCTTGAACAAAACTCATGACTCCTTTCAGAACTATGAACTATATGGCAGGACACTCGAAATCAGTAATGGTAGTTCTCATTTTCATGAGAACTTAAAAAAAGAGAGCAGAATTCCAAGACTTTGAATCAACACCTTTGTTGATAAAAAGATCCTCAATAGATAAAGGCAGCAATTTATGAAAATGTGTAAGGTGTTCCAAATTTGCATGGTGATGAGGACTAGCAACTGAAAATGAAGTCAGTGGCCAAAATTCCCTATATAAATGATTGTTCTCAAAGGGCTATCATGTGTGTTCATTGCAGTGGCACCATTAAGTTGGGGAACCTGCCTGATTGCTATAAACATGCTTCCTGTGCCAACATTATCCTAGATCTTAAATAGATCATAGCTAATTTATATTCTGAAAGAATATAAAGTATTCAATTTGACTCAACAATATTTTAACAATGTCCTCTCCTGAATACTTGTAGCAACATTTAAGAATTTTAATTGTTTGTTTATCCTTTCCAATAAGAGCTTAAATAATTTTAGGACTGTGTATCAATTGTCCCTATTCACATTCCTTAGCTTGGTTCTAAAAATTTAGTCTTCCAAAAGTATTAGATAAATTTTGGATGTAAATAATTTAGAAAGCATGATTCATTCTCTTTCTTTCTCTCTCTCTCTCAGTCTCTCTCTCTTTCCCTCTTTCCATTTTAACAATTGTGAGAAAATATTCATAACATAAAATTTGCTATTTAAACTATTTTCAGTGTACAATTTTGTGGCATTAAGTAACACTGAACATTGTTATTCAATGCATCAACTCTTAAAACAGATAGACTTTAATGATAACTGCAGGCAGATATCTTGGCAATAGAATATGCCTCAAGGATATACGTCTTAGAATAAGAGTCTAGTATGGGTATTTATATGGCCCATTATATCGAAACAGTGAACAACACAGCTAAGATCCTTAATACTTCACAATCCTTTCCCATTATTGTTACTCCTAGGATCTACAGACTGATTTTAAAGGCTAATAAAATCTTTCTTTTATACTTTAATAGTACAATTTAAATAACATGTAATAGATTTATGCTCTGGGCATAAAATCACGTATTTATATGTGTATTCTAGTGTGGAATTATTTGAAATAATTTTAACATGCATAGTTGTTCATCTGATTTTCTATAAACCAGAAGATACGTTAATAGATTTTTAAAAAATATTCTAGAATTAAATACTTAAAGATTATGAATTATAGGAAAGAAGTAGAAAACTACATTAATACAAGAGGTGTACTGATTTAACAATTCATAAATGAAAACTACCTTACGATGTTAAGAAATAACTCACCTTCTAAATGTGAACTCGGAGACATGTGATATATATATATATATATATATATATGTATAATTTCATATAATCTTCCATCTCTGTACTCTTAAATAACATTCCTATTATATATATACATATATATGTATATACACATACATTATATACATATACATACATACATATGTATATACGTATATATGTATGTATATGTATATAATGTATGTGTATACATATGTATGTATATAATAGGAACACTATTTCATTCCTATTATATACACACATATGCTATTATATACATATATGTGTATGTATATAATAGGAATGCTATTTAAGAATACAGAGATGCAAGTTTATAAAAACTGAAATATTTTATAAAGACACAAGCTATATAGCTCCAAGCTTTGTATATGCATAGATCTAATTTATGCCAATCAGAGGTACATCTGGCCATTTTAAAAGCTGGACAAGGACTCACTAACAATCATGAACAAAAACAATTAGCTGGTTTACGGTGTTCTTAATTGCAGATGGTATCATGCCAATTTATTCATACCTCATGGAGTTTTTCTGTTTATGCCCGTTGAATAGCATTGTTTATGACTGCTCATAGAGTTGTTTGGCTTCATAACTCGTGCATGTATCTGCCAATCTGTTAGTTGAGAAGAAAAAAAAATCTGAAGTATAATTTGAGTTACATTTTAGACTATTTGCATTAGCTATCTTTAAGAAGGTTTTAGAGTATTTTGAGAGACTGACATTTAGAGTGTATAATCTTTCATGTAAAAGTTCCATCTCTGTCTCCTGAGGCTTCTGTTTATATATGAAGAAAACGGCAGTGTGACATTTGCTAATAGTGTCTGCTGAGGAATGATATATCTTCAGGATACTTCTAAGATTTATAAACTATGGTAAATACTAATAAAATAAATGAAATCATCTTTAGAGCACAATACTTTATTTTTAACTAAACTCATTACATTTTATGTAGGCCAACATTTCCACCCTAAAAATAATATAACTTTATTTTAACAAGGCTCATCTCTCTCTGTGAATCGTATGTCTAATCTCCCTAAAGAGAAAAAAAAATTCATGTTTTAAATTATCACTTACCTTGGGTGTAAACTTGAAGAAGACAATCTCTCCATCAGCCTTTTCTAAGCTGAAAGATAGGAATAATAAAATGATCCTATCATTTGAAAATCCAATGAGGTTATGTACTACAAAGTTTTCAGTAGAGTATTACAGAAAATTAAATGTTAACTTGTAAAAAATTTAAATTATTTTGTATTTATATAACTCCCAAATCCTTCCATCGTTACAGTTTTTTAACTTACGCTTTTCTTTAAGTACTCCAACTTGTTTATAAGGAAGCTCTGGGTTGTAAACTACAATGTACAGTGTGAAAGATGGCTCAAAAGGAAATACTGGCATGGTGTAATAAACTCCTTTCTCTAAGTCTCACTAGGGTTGTAAAAGGACATTTAAGTACTAGTAAGTTATCAATGCTCTTAGAAATACATTGCTTAATACTTTATTTTATTAACTGATCAAAACACTGCTAATAAAAATATTCCAAGCATTAATTCTGCAAATGGCTAGCAAATCCTTACATTTTGAGTAATCATCGTCTATATTTTGGATGGAGTGTGAACTTATCGCTCCTACTTGCATCAGTTTGATAGCACTAATACCTAAAGATACATTCCTTTCTAGAAAACAATAGAAACTTGAAAGTAGATTAGATTGTTTCATAGTGAAGTGGTATGTTAAGTGCTTTTTTTTTCACATAGTAATTGATATGGGGTAGAATTTTATTATAAAATTCTTTTTTAAGAAGTGCTTTGACACTGACAGAAGACAAGCACCTACATAACACATTACTCAATTTGTCCAAGCCTTCAAAGAAGATGCTTTATTGAGCACTCTTTCTGCTTTTACCTAAGGCAGTGATCAGAAAAACATACACACATAAAACAAACAAACACATACTCTCCACAACTGGAGATTCAGCATGATGTGTGCTAGGCTGACATTTCCAACAGCAGGCAAATCACGGGGAGAATCAAGTATAAATGGAGCTCACCTCCATAACTCATAATTTGGAAAATCTTCTCAGTACATTAGAATGTGAGTTTGTTGAATTCATGTTCTAGTTACTTGACATAAAGATTACAAACTTGCAGTACCTTTAAGCAATCTATGCAGCATCATTTGATAACCAAGTGAATTGCAGTAGAAGATTGCAAGGATGTTATTGAAAATGCTGACCAGTGTCTTTTCTATCACGAAGAATAGGCAAAATTATTATCTGTCCTCTATTTCAGGAACATACGTGAGTTTCACAAATAACTTCATTCTACATACTGAACACTGTGATTTTTTAGTGACTCTATTTTTCTCTTTAAATTAGCTTCTAGAAAGCTTATGGCCAAATAAGCTTCTCATCTTTAAAAAGATTAAATGTACACCTTTTTTAGTCAAATAAACCTGGGTTTGAATCCAAAAATGTGTCATATTCCTCCTCTGAGCTTCATTTTCTGTATTGTATGCTGGAGATAATGACTATTTCACAGGCCGGCGTTGACAACTAAATGGGTGGAGGGTTTTAAAGCACGTAAAATTGCGTCTAGTACTTAGATGTTGAAATACGTTATTGTGTGCAACCTCACCAGGCTGCTGCATTATTGTGTACATTGTTAACGGCGCCCCCTGTAGCTGAGCCATTTACAACATGCCAACCACAGGCCTTTACTGTCTTACTTTCCATGAGTATTTTTTTCCTTTAACACATTTTCTTACTTCTTTCAATGTATTTAAACGTGCTGTGTTGCACACATTTTGATACCAACCTTAAATTCTTTTTGTAGTGCAGCACAGGCAATAAAATCAAAAAATTAATATGAAGAGATTACTTTTCCTTACAGTTGGATTACATACTGCATAAAGTTCTTACAGAAAAATCACTCACTCTTGTTTAATTTCTCTTCTCTTGTGCACATGTTTTTTAGTATGTAAGTTTTGGAGGGTGTATTAGAGTTCTCCAGAGAGACAGAATCAATTGGAGATAGATGGATAGTAGGTAGGTAGGTAGATAGATAGATAGATGACAGATAAGTGAGAGGGCAATTTTTAGGAAAATTGGCTCACACAATTATGGAGGCTTAAGAAGTTCCACGCCAGTCCATCTGCAAGCTGGAGAACCACGGAGGCTGGGAGCATGACTCACTCCAAATTCAAAATCTTCAGAACTAGAGAAGCCTATGGTGGGACACTCAGTCTGAGGTCAAAGGCTCGAGAATCCAAGGAGCTGTTGGTACAAGTCCTGGAAAACAAGGACTGGAAGGGATGGAGGTCTAATGTCTAAGGGCAGGAGAAGAAGCGAGGCTTAGCTCTAGGGAGTTTTCTCCCTTTTGGTTCTCTCTTGGCCCTCAGTCCTTTGGGTGATACCCACACACATTGAGGAAGGATCTTTCTTACTGAGTCCACTGAATCAAATGCCAGTCTCTTCCCAAAACACCCTCAAAGATATCCTCAGTCATGATGTCTTGCTAGCTAACTGAGTATCCCTTAATTCCATCAAATTGACAACTGAAATCACAGAGGGGAAGAGGTGAAGGCTGTGGGCAGAACCTGTGTCCTTAGAGTTCACCCCTCCTGAGAGAGTCTACAGTACCAACAGTCACAATTCACTCTGTTAAGTGGTACAAAAGAAATGCAAGATAGCAATCTCATACAGTTTAAAGGGTATGAAACATAGTTTATAGGAGGTAGAGAGAGAAGGTAAGGTAGGAGAGAAGGAAGAGCAAGCAAAGAGTGGTAAGGAGTATTGTCTACAGACAATACTTCTTTCTGTTTTATTTATTTATTAATTTTGAGACAGAGTCTCACCTGTTGCCCAGGCTGGAGTGCAGTGGCACTATCTGAGCTAACTGCAACTTCCACGATCTCTGCTAACTGCAACCTCTGCCTCCTGGGATCAGGCGATTCTCATGCCTCAGCCTCTCAAGTAGCTGGGATTATAGGCATGAGCCATCACACCCAACTATTTTTTGTATTTTTAGTGGAGTTAGGGTTTCACGATATTGGCTAGGCTGGTTTCAAACTCCTGACTTCAGGCGATCTGCCCACCTCGGCCTCCTATGCAGACAATATTCTGAACATTTTATATGAAACTTAAAAGTTTTCACTTCTCTCTGTAGGCACATTGATATCACAGTTTTTTATTTTAATCAAACTTCTCAATTTGACGTAATTATAAATTCACATCCAGTTGTCCCCCCTTGGTAATATCTTGTAAAACTGTGGTACAGTATCACAATTGAGATATTGACATGGAAACAGTTGAGCACAGAACAGTTCTATCACCAAAAAGATCTCTAGTGATGCCTTTTAATAGTCACAACTACCTCCCCTCCACCCCCAATTCTCATCCCTGGCTTTTGGTAACAAATGCTATATACATGAAATCATACTGCATGTACCTTTCAGATTCTTTTTTATTTCCTTCAATGTAATTCTCATGAGACCCATGTAAATTGTTGCACTTATCAGTAGCTTTTTTCTTTTTTTTTTTTTTTGCTGGCTACTATTTCATGGTAAAAATATCCTGTATTAGATTTAATCACCTAGCCATTGAAGCCATTGAAGGATATCTGGGTTATTTCCGGTTTGGGGCTATTAAGAATAAAGCTGCTATTAATATTTGTGTGCAAGTTTTGTATTTACCTGGAATAAATGCCCAGCAGTGCAATTACTCAGATGAAGAAGTTACACAACTATCTTGCAAAGCCACTGTACCATTCTGACTTCCAGCCATCAATATACCGTCCCAACATCTTTGCCAGCATTTGGTGGTGTTCTTTGTTTAATATTTTATTTTAACATTCTGATAGGTGTGTAGTGTCATGCTAGGTTTACAACAGGGGATGATTGGTTAGATCAATGTTTCACAGAGGAAACTTTCTGATGGCAAAAAATAGAAAATAGAATGAAAGAAGGAGAAATTTGAGTCAATGGTGTAACTTAGAAATAGATTTCAGTGACTTAGGAAAGAAAACCCTAATCTGAGGCAGGAGAAACAAGGATTGGAAGGAATTGCTGCATAACTTGTAAAGACATTATTCAATATTTGTAGACAATTCTAGATTGGCAAAGCAGAAATGGCTGATTGACTCAAATTCCATGAACATTTCCTATAATCTCCAGTTGCAGAATGTCGCTATTATTTAGGAATACAGCTCATCTCATATGATTCAAACATGTATCTGTTTTTCAGAGCACATCTCCACAACACATATGCTAGAGACTGTCCTTTAAGATAGATTACTTTATGAATGTAGTTTATAGATATGACAAATTAACTTGAAAATTTAGGATAGACATTGGAAAAATATAAATATTTCCTCATACATTTTTCGGTCCATATGTTTTATTTAGAAATCTGCCTATCTATCTACTATCATCAAATAGTTTTTCTTTACTTTTGGGGAATTTTTAAATGGTACCAACAGAACCCTAAATAAACATGTGTCAATAATTACATGTCAAAATACAGGCTACCATGAAGAGCACTCAATATTACAGGGGAAATCTTTTAAGAAGCTCAAGTACTAAGGTTATACAATTCTAATAAGTAGAAATGAATATAAAAATAATAAAATCATTTTTAAGGACATGAGGTAGTGGGGTCCACCAGTGGAAAGTATAAATATATATTTACTTTCAGTCCTACAGATGCACAGAATAATTAAAAGTCTATAACGTAGCATTAAAGAGCTCTATACTGTATTATGATGTTTTTCAGACCTATGGTCTTTTTATGAGCACAAAAATAGCGTTTATAAAAACTGATTTTGAGACTCAAATTAGAGTATCGAAAAATACGTAACCTAACACAGTGATTGGATATGCCCTACATTATTAGAGATGGTTGTCTTATTATCCAAGGGAGAAATATAGAATTCTAGGTTCTTCCATTACAGATAGAATCTATTGCCACAAATCTGAAAATCAATAAAACTTGTTTTGGGAGAGTAAATGATTACTTGATAATTTATCTTCTACACCATCTTCCAGTGAAAGTATTACCAAGATTGTGTGCGAATCTAATCGGGTGTGAAGTGCTATTGAAAAGTAAGAACCCCTGCTCAGGAAAGGGAAACAAGGTTTTTGAGGAACTACCTGAGAAGTTTTTCCATTTTCTTATAAGAAAAATTAAATATTAGCTGCATGATTATTATCCTTGGTAAATATACAAAACTGATGGTGAAGTGCGGGCTCGTAAGTGGATCTGCAGATGGGCAGATTTGTTTTCTAGAGTTCTCCTCTACTGTATCCAGTCTGTTTCTGTCTGAAACTGTTACCCCTGTTACTTCTATTTCTATCATCCTAAAGTAATGATTTCATACAAAGATCTTCATTTAGCATGAAATTCTAATAATTTTATCCAGGAATCTGCAAAGTAAGAACATTAATAAATTATCCATATGAATGTACTTTCAAGGTGTTAATAATCTATGTCAAATATTCACATTTTAGATAAGTCCTTTCTTCAAAATGACTTTTTTTTCCAGTTGAGTTATAAAACTTAGTGCAATAGAATTATGACCTAACAATCTTATGCTTGGGAAACCTTGCAATTATAATTCTCCAAATGTTTTTCTTTTCTTTTTTTTTTTTCTGCTGAAATTTTTCAGGCCACTCATTTGTGCAAATGTTAGCTCTGTGTGTATGAGGGTGGGTCGTGGGTAAGCATGCATGTGTATGAGTGTGTGTGTTTAACTACTGGAGAAAAATCAAGTTGAAATAACAACGATGGCTTTCAATGGTTAAATCTTCTTTATAATTAATGATAAATTTATGTATATTTGTATGTGTTCTACATAGTGCATTGAATTCTTACTTTCTAGACTACATTTATTTTTCTTATGCTTTGTTGAGAATTCAAATTACTATGTTGGTTCTCCCAAAGATATTTGGATAGCAATTTTTATATTTAGTTGTTAATAGCACCTATTAAAGTATTTTCTGGCATTGATGGGCAAGTCAATCACTATTCTGTAAGATCTGCTTTTGAGGTGGTATTGAACTCATAGCATCCAGACATAAGTCCTCCCTGACTTATAGTCATGAATGAAATGATCTCAAGTTTAATCATAGCATACAATTTGCTGTGACATTCCTTTGTCAAAAATATGACCAACTTCACAGTCTGGGCTAGTTATACAACTAATAAGAAGCCAGCTTACTAGATCTCTGTTTCAAAACTTCATGTGGGCTGGGCACATTGGCTCATGCCTGTAATCCAAGGACATTGGGAGGCCAAGGCAGGTAGATCACCTGAGATCAGGAGTTTGAGACCAGCCTGACCAACATGTAAAAACCCCATCTCTACTAAAAATGCAAAACTTAGCCAGGAGTTGTGATAAGCACCTGTAATCCCAGCTACTGGGGAGGCTGAGACAGAAGAATCACTTGAACCCAGGAGACAGAGGTTGCAGTGAGTTGAGATTGTGCCATTGCACTCCAGCCTAGGTTACAGGGTGAAACTCTGTTCAAAAAATAACAACAAAAAAAAATCCCTTACATAAACTTCATGTGAATTTTCATGTTACAAAGCTTTATGTAAAAATATATAAACATATATGAGTTAAAAGTTTTTAAACTTAAGAAATAAACATACATGTATTTAAATGCCCGTGTATATAGGGTTCTCCAGAAAGACAAGAGAAATAAGATGAGTAAAGACAGAACGAGAGAAAGAGAGGGAGGGGAGGAAAGAAGAGGGAATTTATTGGGGAAATTGGGGCACATGATTATGGAAGCTGATAACTCTCATGGCATGTCTTCTGCAAGCTGGAGATCATGGGATGCTGGTTATGTGGCTTGGTTCAAGTCCAACGGCCTCAGAACAAGGAAAGCCAATGGTATAACCCTTGGTCTGAGGCCAAAAGCCTGAGAATCAGGGATGTGACTTGTCTTTAAGTCCTAAAGTTATCCAAGGATAGGGGAGAAACAGTCCAGCTTCAGCAGACAGACCGACATACTCACTTTTTCTCCTTTTTGTTCTCTCTGAGCCACCAGCAGATTGGATGGTGCCTTACCACACTGAAGGACCCACCATGTAATCTATTCAGACTTACCTTTATCTCCTCTGGAAACATACTGGACACAACCAAACATAATACTTTACTAGCTTTCTAGGTATTTCTTAATCCAGACAAGTTAATACCTAAAATTAACAATTACAATGTACATGCTACCATAATTGTGTATACATAAAATGCCATCAATTTTAGTTAATGAACTACTTTAACAGAAAATATCTTACTGTCGTATATGGGAAAGTTACTGTATTTAGACAAAATAGCTTATTTCAAAGTCTAAATGTCAATCTCAATGTAGCAGATAAAAATGTGTGCTTCCTTTTATGTATTTATTTATTTTTTCAGACAGAGTCTCTCTCTGCTGCCCAGGCTAAAGTGCAGTGTCATCATCTCAGCTCACTTCAACTTCTACCTCCCAGGTTCAAGTGATTCTCATGCCTCAGTCTCCCGCGTAGCTGGGATTGCAGGCACGTGCCACCATGCCCAGCTAAGTTTTGTATTTTTAGTAGAGATGGGTTCCACCATGTTGACCAGGCTGGTCACAATCTCCTGACCTCAGATCACTCGAAAACTTGGCCTCCAAAGTGCCAGGATTATAGGCGTGAGCCACCACTCCTGGCCTATGTATATGTAAAGTGTGCTTCAAATGGCTATAGCTCTATTAACTACAATCACTATAATGTTGTAAAAGGCACTGAATTAGAATCTCTTGGAATTCTAGTTCTGATTATAATCTTGGATGAAAATGTAATCTCAGGATGATAATTTTTCTTGTTCACATTATTGTTCACACTATTGTCCATAAAGTGATGTGTTTGTGCAAGGTCCGTCTCTCAGATACCTATGATCAAACTGTAACATTCACAGTGCTTGCTGATATCTTCCAATTGATGTGATCTTATTCCCTGCTTCACTCTTTTCAAAATCTCTGTGACTACTGATGTCTAATCACATTAATAAACTAGTGCTTATGACATGTCTGCCCACGGAGACCAGTCCCCATCATCCTCACTGCATCACCAATATCGACTGAGAGTCTGTTGTAGTAATCTACATATGCAACATCTGTATCATGTTTGAAAATTCAGCTTCTGTCTCCCTAGCTGTCCATGATACTCATTGGTTATTTCCAATTATGTCCAATGTATCCGTGAGACATTTTATCTCTCTCTCCCTGCGTCCTTCCTCCTCATCACTTTATCTAGTATCCTTGGTGATGTGGGATCAGATCTTGTTCTGTTGAAGGGTTAACACTAAAGCAAATGTATTTCTGGTTGTCAGTCTGGGCAAGTGTTTTAGGCCTAGACACCTCCTGTGCCTCTTATCAGCGATGACTGGAATTTGGATGTTGAAGCTCACTGCTGTCACTCCGTGCCTAATCATAAACAAAGGTTGGATTTGCTTTAGCAACATAGTTTTTCTCTGTTTCTAATTAGTGCATCCTTGGCTGGGGTGCTGCTAAGGTGGCAAAAAGTTGGCTTCCAATTTTGTGCTGCTAATGAGGATTTTAGTTTGCAAGTATGCTTTGCCTGTAGCAACTTGGTGTATTCTCTTCATTTTAGGTCCACTTATTGTCAGTCCACTACAGTGTTCCAATTCTGTAAAATGATACAAAGTCACAAGAATGTCTTCCTGTTGTGTCTCTAGGGCAAGATCATCTGCAAAAAGTGTTTCCTGACTGAATCATGCACGGTCCCACAATCTGTTCAGCTTTCTGTGGTATTACTAACCTTCAAAGCCTTAGTTGTTTCATCTTTTTTAAAAGTATAGAAATGTGCAAATGAACTGAAGTAAAACCAAAATTCCAACTCTGTAAAATGTGAAATAGAAAATATATACCCAGTGTGAAATCCTCTATTGCATGGTATGTTTCTTTAGGTATACATCTAGAGTAAATATCTCTTATTTTTTTAATTAGAGAACTCTATCTGTGCGTTGAGAAATTTCTCCTCTATTTCAGTCGAGTAGTGCACCCCAACAAGCTCTCTGGTCACAGCAGGAGGCACCTGGCTGTGACCTTGCTAATTCCAGAACCCCATCGCTTTCTCCAAAAAGGACCCACTACTCCAGCTGATTAGAGTCCATTATTGAGAGTAGATAGACTTTGGGAGAGTGAAAGTCACCTTCTTCTTTTTAAAATTGCCTTCTGACAGAATATTTAGGTATTTAATAGTAGCCCCTCCTTTCCCATCAGTGCAAGTCTGAGAATGAACTTAAGATGGTGACTGCTAGAGAGAGATGAGTCTGAATTAGCTACCACCTCAGTGAGATTTCATTCATTCACACTCACCCATATATTCCTTTTTTGCTTTTTGCTCTCTGTATTCTCAATTACGATCTTTGATGAAAAGGCATTAACTTGCCAAAAATAGATTCTTTTAAAATGACTGATGTAGTAGCTTGTTGTCTAACAGTATGGTAAGTTTTTATCTAGGATAAAGAAAATAGGACTGGGCATGTCTTTGAACATGGATAAATATATTTGATTGAGTATCTGGAATTACATATTGGAAAATATTATTATGAAAGTAAGAGTATAAGAGAGCACTATAGAACATGGGCTTCATGTTTATATGTGAAGACTAGGTTCTTCAACAAAATGTATGTTTTGAGATGACCCTTGCACGATAGCATGATGTCAGACTGTTCGGTGGGAAAAGGAAGAGGAAATGTGTATAGAAATAGATTACAGATAGACTTTAAAATAGTATGCACAAATGCATAAAAATAAGAATTTTCAGGCAACTGCAAATTAGTCAGCATAGAATGAGTATGTACTAAAGACGACACCTGACGTGTAGACAGAAATCAAAACACTAAGCACTCAGATGTTCTACCCTCTCTGAACCTCAGTGCCCTCATTCATGACAGGGGTAATAATAGTATTTTTCCCATATGTTTTTGTGAGTTTTGGCACAATCCATGGAAATGCCTAACCAAAAGTTCACTCCATAAATGATTTTGCATTCCTATATAGCGAATCACGTGAAACTTCTTAGGATAACTACCAGATTGTCAACTTTGTTTTAGACATAATTTATTTATTATAAAACCTAGTGATGTAAGCATTAAATTGATGTCTTCAATAAAAAGTTATTTTTCTTAGAGAAAATCAACTCTGCTTTAGGAGCATTAGCCTGAAAGAAATAGGCAAGGCTGGCATCTAGTGGCAGTGCTTTAGAATTGCGGACATATGGTCCTCAAAGCTGAGAAAGCATTCAAATTCAAACCACACAAGGCGACCTCAGCTGAGAACAAAGACTATCTGACAATTGCTGGACACATCAAATTTGTATTCCTGCTGTGCATTTTATGACAAAATCCTGAATCTGACAATTTTTTAAAATATGAGTTTAAAGCAGTGCTTCCCAAAGGCACCTCAAAAAAGGCGGGATTCCATCGCAATGTTTACACACACACATAGGGAGGCACAAACATACTCATACACAAATATCAGTATAAAGTAATTAGGTTTCCTCTGTTGGAAGTGTTGTCCTCTTTTATAAAATTACAGCACCGGCGCATTCTGACTCTTGATTTATTCATTTGGAGTTAATGTTATAGTTTTTCAAATCTCAGGCCAAGCAGTCCTATTTCAAATCAAATTTTCTACCAAAATTATACTTTTCCACCCTAACCAAAAGTCTGGGAAAATCTGATTTGGAGAACTCATCTACCCTTGAAACTATTACTACAGCTCTCTGACAACTATTAACCTAGACCATTCCACCCTCCTTTTATTCTCTATCCACGTGGATAATCAGCTATTGTATTCTATAATAGTCCTTTGTTGTTCACCAGGAACCACTAAGAGGAGACAGCAACAAACAGAACATAACTGGGGACAAGATCTTATTGTTGGTTGACTGCCATGACCATTGCGACAAAATTCTCCTAGATGTCAAGTCTGGGAAAAACATTTGTCACTACTAATGAACTGGCAAACTTTCTGTATAGACAATGAAATCTATGTACTCCATCTGAGTGTTTATCCATTGATTCTCCGTTTTTTTCTAACAATGGGTTTTCCACTTTACATCGTGCATTCACCATTCATAAATTACACGCAACGTTGAGCTTCTTTTAGTTGCATTTAAGGATGCTATGGTTTGAATGTGTCTCTTGGAGTTCATGTATTAGACGCTTCATCCCCAATGTAACAGGGTTGAAAGATGGGACCTCTAAGAGGGGATTAGGTTAGAAGGGCTCTACCCTTATGAATGAATGAATGCGGTTATCATGAGACTTAGTTATAGAGAGAGTGGGCTTATTGTAAGAGCTGGTTAGCAGCCTCCAGAACTTTAAGGCATAAGTTTATTTCCTTTAAAAATTGCCCAGCCTGTGATCCAAGCACTTTGGGAGGCCGAGGCTGGTGGCTCACTAGCTTAGGAGTTCAAGACCAGCCTGACCAATGTGGGAAAACCCCATCTCCACTAAAAACACAAAACTTAGCTGGGTGTGGTGGTGAGCACCTCTAATCCCAGCTACTCAGGAGGCTGAGGCAGGAGAATCACTTGAACCTGGAGGTGGACGTTGCAATGAGCCAAGATCGTGCCACTGCATTCCACCCTGGGAGACAGAGCAAAACTCTGTTTCTAAATAATAATAATAAGAATAATAATAATAATGGCCCAGTCTATGACATTTTGTTACAGAACACAAAACAGGCCAAGGCAAATAACAGTTTTGGCTTTTTTTAGTTTTCTGTTATTAAAAACATATATTTTAATAATTTATTTTTTCCAAGGTGTGGTGGCTCATGCCTGTAATCCCTGCACTTTGGGAGGCTGAGACGGGGGGATCACCTGAGGTCAGGAGTTCAAGACCAGCTTGACCAATAGGATAGAACCCGATCTCTACTAAAAATACAAAAAATTAGCTGGGCGTGGTGGTGCACGCTTGTAATCCCAACTACTCAGGAGACTTGGGTAGAGGCAGGAGATCACTTGAAGCCTGGAGGCAAAGGATGAAGTGAGTCAAAATCCTGCCACGGCACGCTAGCCTAGGCAACAAGTACAACTATCCATCTAAAAAAAATAGTATTGTAATATGTGAACTCTATATTTATTGTTGTTTGGTTTTATTTTTTAACAAGTAAAGTTTTAAAATTGTCCTATAACTATTATTTTATAAAGAGTTCTGTGTAATACCAGACAAATGGAAAACAATTCTTAGAAAACAATGTATATTCTGTTTAGAAAGCACATATTCTGGTCACTCTCCCAAATTAGTCTTCTGTTTCACTAAAAAAATTCCTCTAACATTATAAGATTTTTATAATCCTATTAATCTCTTCCTTCCTTCCCTCCCTCCCTCATTCCTTCCTTCCTTCCTTCCTTCTTTCCTTCCTTCCTTCCTTTCTTCCTTCCTTTTTGATGGAGTTTCGCTCTTTCGCCCAGGCTAGAGTGCAGTGGTGAGATCTTGGCTCACCACCTCCCAGTCATTATTTTTCTTTTTATAGGTATCATGAGATGACAGATAGGAAGTCCGAATTGTCAGATTGTCAGATGCACTGATGATTATGTATTAGTTTCAAAACAAAACTAAAATCACGGAAGAGTGTATTCTACAAGAAAAACTGGAAGACACATCATTCATCCTCAGCCCTGAAGAAAGCAACTAATAGATTGTTTGCAATATCATTTTGATTGTTTGCAATATCGTTTTGGGATTAGGCGCTGGATTTTCTGTAAAATGGGTTTTTATACTTATATGAGAGATATGTTTCATAAAGAGAGTTAAATGAGGTTAAAAACGGGGCAAAGGCCATACTTTACAAAATACTCTGAACTAGACTTTAGAGTTCTTTTCTTTAACAGCCCTTCTGGAAGATAAATTTATATGCAGTTCAAGCACTTGAGACCATAATTTATTCGTCAGCGTCACTTTCTCTAGCTATTCTTCATGAAACAGCATCATGATACTTTGCAATGGAATGTTATTATACAACCTGATATTACTTGTGTGCACTGATAAAGCAGGAAACGATTATTGTATTCTTATTCTTTTGCATACTATGAATTTAAATTTCAATTAAATCAGATCAGATATTCTGTTCTATGTCATCTTTATTTAACATTAGTGGTGATTACTTTCTAATTTCTGTTGCTATTGATATCAGCTTTATACTCTCCCATCTGTGATTATAAAGTCGAGTCATTCACACATTTCCATGATATTTATTTGTATTTTGAATTTAAAAGGTGGAAAACTCTTAAAATTTAACAAAGTGTGAAATGTTTCAAATTAGCAGCCAAGGTGTTGTAAGTATTAAAGCACAATCTGGGTTGTTGATGTCTTATAGCTGCTTAAAGTTTGAAGCGAATTTCAAGTTGTGTTTTATCTTCTCCTTAAAAATAAATGAGTAAATAAATAAAACAATTTCTAGGTACCTCTAGATCCAGCGGTAATATCTAAGGAAACTAATCTGCAAGATATTTGTATAAGTAGATTTGAGCAAATAAATTTGAATCATGAACTTCATTTATAATGTTTAAAACCCAATCTTCCAAAAATGTATCATCCCACATTCCTTCAATCTTCTTTATTTTGTTATTTTTCCCTGTATTTTCTTTCTATTGAATCCCATCCATCCATTTACTCTAGGACTCTTTCTTTATTCCTCTTCCTTACTTTCCCTAGACCGTTTTGGTCTCACTATGACTGCCTTGTTTAGGACCTAACCATTTTTCAAACATCTGTCTACAACAGCATCCTATTGGGTCTTTATGACTAGCAATTTCATCCTGCACAAGGCTCTACACTGACTTGTCTAAAATGTAAATTTAGTCAGTTCCTTTCATGGCTCCCTATTGCTTAATGATAGAGTCAAGTTTGTTAACATGCAATGAAATAGCTATTGATTTATTCTGAGTAATTATACTTACTTTGGATTTTCAGAATATGATGGTAAAATTAAATTCGTAAATGTTACTAAAATTATTAAGGTAATATTGGTAATATAAAAAGCAAGTGCTAATGTCCCAATGAAACATTTAGAATAATGAATGTCCTTGTATAGAAAAATATAGGTTCAATATAGGTCTCTAATTTATATAGCTTTACACAGCTATATAAATACATAAACATATGTATGTATATGTTTGTGTGTGTATGTGCATGTATGTGTATGTGTGTGCACATTAATGTGTACATGTACATCTTGCAGAAAATATATACTTTTACATACACGTGTGGAAGGAAGTCGTGAATCAAATTTCTTATTCTATACATGCCTTAGAAATGCAAGTAATTCCATTTTGTTTTTACTAATCCAATTCATTGTCAATGATTTTGACATCAACTTTTAAGGATGGTAAGAAATCAGTGACATGATCTCAATTTATACCAATGATTTCATAATAACATCATTTATATCATTTAAAATTAGGAAACTTTGAAATTTATGTTGATTATTGACCCATTTATTCGGTTCAGTTATTTACTACAATGCTATCAATCTAGAATATAGAACCAGTCTATCTCACTGTAAGTGCAGGAGGGCAATATCTTCAAAAGAATGTATCAAATTGTCTAATGTTATTCATGGTTAATATTTCTTTTGTTCTATTTAAGAAAAAAATAGTAATAAGAAGAAATAATCTTTCTGATCCATCTTAGTTTGTGAGAAATTGTGGGTGGTAGTTTAAAAGGTGGTTAGAAAATTATCCCCTAAAGACATTTTAGGTTAAACAACTTTCAGAATAAGATTAGAACTAACCCAGTGGTATTGGAATGAAAGGGTGATGTGGGTGGTAAAGGTGGCTTGTGGCTAAAAGCTAATTAGCATTACATAAATTACTTAATCAAATTTCCTTTTTCAAATATAGATATGATTTATTCCAGGGAGGGTCTTGGTATAATTGACCTAAATATTGACCTATTTTTGCTATCTTTCCTGGTATCAAATAAAAGTCTTTTGATAAACGGGAATTTGTCAAATGACTTTCCTGATATTATTTCATTAACAAATTCATAATTTTGTTAAAATTATGATGCAGAATGAATCCTATTACAAAATCTTGCAAAAAATCGTCAAATTTTATATTGCAATAATCTTTCATTTGTATATGTCACTTGTGATAATGAGTTAGTACATGTAAAACAGTTTAGAACAGAGTTTGTTAAATGCTAAGTGCTTAGAATATGTTAGATACTATTTTTATTATTTTCAGTAGATTCATTCCAATATACAAAGATCTTGATTTCTATATACACACATTTAAAAAGGAGAAGTGTATGTGAAATCTAGTATGACTTCTGGGTTTTGTTTTTACTTGTTGGGACTATTGAGCGTAAATTACCATTACATGAAATGTTCCCATAGATTATTTTTAATGATTACTTTACACACTTTGTTTAGAAACATGTCTAATTTTCAAAATGACTTTAGTCACATAAATTTACATTGCACATACATTTGTTTTAGTCGTAATTCATGTGAACATTTGGATGTTCTTTTAAAACTTTTTCAGTGTGTTCTTTCATTCATTAAGCCAATCAACAAACAACAGATATATTTCATATTGCACTAGGCCTATGTATAATTATTTATAACATCTATTTTGGGGAAGAAGCTAATGTCTAAGCATTGAGACTTATTGGAATAAAATCAATCATTCTCTCTTGTTATATGTGTTAAACAGGAACACATAAGGATTAGAACAAATTCTTCCTGAAAAAGTCAAGGCTGTTAAGAAAAAAAAAAAGACTTTGAGGGTGAAAAGGAACATATGAAGCAAGAGAATAAAAGGACCTTTGAGGGACAATGCTATCTAGTCACTTAAAAAGTATGATTTTTCTTTTCTGTATTTGCAGCACAATTACAAACAATCTTTGGTTAAACTACCTTTAAGAGGGCATTTAAATTGAACCCTGTAACACTTGAGAGCTCGCCCAATAACTGTTGTAGCTGAATAAACTCCCTCATACATAGAAAACTGGGCTATCATTTCTTTGCCTTCCAGAGATGCAGTCATTACATGGGCTATATCTTGGCAAAAGTGAATCCAAATAAAGACGTTATCAGACATCTTGAGTTCTTAGTCAGCTTTGAATATTTAGACTTCAATAAAAAGGTGAACTGAAAGTTTTAAGTATATAATGTGGTTATGATGAATTTTAAACCATGCTATTTAATTTGAAGTTCTAATAATAGAGTCACTCTAACATTTTGAGGGAAAATAAAACCCAATAATATATAAGGAAACAGGAAAAATAATAATGAGCCAGAAACCATAATTAGGTGAATCAAACAGTGGAATCTAAAAGTTGTCCTAGAAGATGATAACTAATTCATTGATCTGCTTGGTAAACAAGAGATCTTTAGAGATGGTGTATTGCAGCAGTCATATATGAGCACTGTCTTAGTGCAGGCTGCCATAAGTAAATATGGTATACTTGACGCCTTCAACAACAGATATTCTCAAGTTTTGTTGAGGGCTCTCTTCCTGGCTTGAAAACAACAGCCTTCTCGCAGTGTTTTTACACTGAAGATGGAGGGAGAGCAAACTCCATGGTTTCTTTTTTCATGAGGGCACTATTCCCATCATGAGGGCCCCATCTTCATAATCTCATATGAACTGAATTATCTCCCAAAGGCCCAATCTCCAAATACCATCACAATGGGAATTGGGCATAACATATGAAGTTTTGGCAGACATGATTAGACCATAGAAAGTACCAAAAATAGAGTTTTCAGCTATTTATCTTGGAAGTATTTGTACAAATGCTAGTGATCTAGTAGAATGAATGAGATGGGTGAGTAGAATCCCTGCTTCACCACATCCTTGTTGGTGACGGTTGGCAAGTCACTTACCTATCTTCTCTGAGCATTAGTTTCCAAATTTGTAAAATAAGGGTAGCAATAATACCTACCCAAAAAAGATATTTAGGACGGAAAGAGATAAATTACTTATGTGTTTAGGACAGTGCCTGGTGCATAGGAAATGTTGAATGTATGTTGGTGGGTTTTTAAAATTATTATTTACTATATGTTAGGAATAAAGTTGAAATAGATTCCTGAACCTTATGACAACTGGAAGTCTTTGAGTCCTGTATGTTTTTGGCACAGTAGACACAACTATTCTAAGAAATCTAAAAGCCTGAGATGTGTATGGCTTTGTAGATTTGTAGATCTGTTGAATTAATGATGTCTTCATTCACTCATTTAGTCAGCCAGTTTGTATAAATAATTTTTGAGAACCAGGGTTGGATATTTTCCTAGGTTGCCAAAGGCTAACTTCACCTGATTCACACTGTTGTTTAGAATTTGGGATCTCAAGTTAAGGACTTCTTTTCTGGAAACGACTCTGCTACTAAAGCAGTAGTGAGTGGTCATAGGAGGGTGAAAGTTATATCTTCTGCATATGTCTAATCATTATCACTATAAAAACAATAAAGTCAGTATAAAAAGCTTTGGAAACATAGTGGAAATTGAGCAAATTTCCACTTTCATTTTAGAATCACTCTAGACTAGATGGTTGGAACTAAATTTTAAAAGTTTCAATAAGATTATAGAAGATTTTTAAAAAATACATTATCATTAAATGTGGGAGCAAATGAGACAAAAAATAAACTTTTAAATAACCTATAAAGCAACAACCAAACTTCTTAAATAGAGTAATAGATTTATGTATGGTGTATTGAAGATCAATTGAAGTCAATGTGTTTCAGCAAGTAATAGCATGAAATTATATGTTTAAAAGAGAACTCTTCAAAAATAACAGAATGCCTATGAGAATCAAGATTATGAAAAACTATGATTCTGAAATATAATTAAATTTGAAGGTCCCAACTATAGAAAATTTCCCAATATAATGAATACTGCTTATATTTTAAATATATGCATTTATTTAGATTACTTAGCCTGTTCATGAAGATATCCAGAGCATTAAAAAACTACTTTGTACCTTTTATTTATAAGGCAATTTTTTAAAATTATGCAAAAAATATTATTTGTAATTAGTAGAATTGAAGAGCTATTTTTGGTTAGTATAAATTAAGCTTTATGGTCATCTAGCTTGTATATATACATATAAACACATAATATGTGTATACTTCAGCTGCAATATTTAATGATCTAGTTTTAAGGGCCTCACATTTTAAATAAAAACCAAGAAAAATGCAGGTGTCAGGAAAGCAGTCTGTAGAATACTGATAATATTCCACTGGGAACATTCTGTATATTTCAGTCTAAAAGAAATTAATCCTTCTACCTTAATCACTTCTAGTTGGGTTCATTTTTATACTAAGATATAAAGTTCAAATTTAAACACAAATAATATGCAAATAATGTTATGCTACCCGTTTATCTACAGTAATGCAAAGAAATTCCAAGACTTAACTACTTGGTTTATTTGTTTATAAATATATGTTATGGTTCTTACCATTAAAAGGAGATAATTTTATTTCCCAAGTTTCCAAAAGATGTGACATTTAAGTTGCCTGCACCAACTTACTGTATTTAATGGTAGTAGTGTGAAAATGTACTTCCCCCTTTTTGTCCCAGTTGTTCACATGGCCAAAATTGGCTTGAAAAAGAAAAGAAGAATAGGATGGCATTGGAACGGGCATTGTTCTTTGTAAGGGAAGCACGATATTCTTAATTTTTCATGAATTCTGAGACAGATTTTCTCTGCTTGTAGAATCTGAAAGTTACAACACCGACAGTTCTATATAATTACCTCAAGAATCAGTGGTTTAATTCCATCATTCCTGAAATTTAAAGTTGTGCTACTTCTAACTTCTTGTGACAACTGATAAAGATTTTATCAATTAAATTTAATCATCAGAGAATAAACCTTAAGAGAGATTTGTGAAATCAAAAGTATAGTGGTCACCCTTCAGCCACTTTTCATGGTTTCAGTTAAGTGCATTCAACTGCAATCGAAAAATATTAAATGGAAAGTTCCAGAAATCAACAATTCATACGTCTTAAATTGCATGCCATTCTGAGCAGCGTAATGAAATCTCATGCAGCCTGTTCCATGCCTCTCAGATCCTGAATCATCCCTTGGTCCAGAATATCCACACTGTCGTTGCCACCTGCCCATTAGTCACTCGGTAGCTGTCTTGGTTATCAGATCGACTGGGGCAATATTACAGTGTTTACGTTCAAGTAACCCTTATTATACTTAGCAGTGGATCCAAAGCGCAAAAGTAGTGATGCTGGCGACTCAGACATGTCAGAGAGAAGCCATAAATTGCTTCCTTCTAAGTGAAACACTGAAGGTGGTTACTTGAAAAGAAAAACCAAAAACTAACATCATATGATGAGATTTATAAGATCTATGGTAAGAATGATTCTGCTATTCATGAAATGGTGAAGGAGTAAAAGGAAATTCATGCTGGTTTTGCTGTTGCATCTCAAATCTTTATCATAGGAATGTATTTATAAGTAAACATAGTAGATATTGGTTTGGGTACCATCTGCAGTTTTAGGCACCCACTGGAGGTCTTGAAACATACCTTCTGAGGATAAGGAGGGGCTCCTGTAACAATTTGAAGCATTTATCAAAATTTGGTGTGTAGAATAGCCGTGTCCTAAAAGCAGTTAATTTCAAAGACGTTACCAGAAACAAAATAACAGGTATTTGGAGTTGGGAAAAATGGGTTTGGTCCCTTCTTAAAATCTGTGTTAAGTAAGTTGCTTAAGCCAGCTGAGCCTTATGATCTTATACTATGGGGAGAAAAAATGTCTCATTCATTCCACAGGGCTGTTGTGAAGATCAAATAAGATAGTACAGGTGTGAATATAAACACAAATGTTATCATTTGCTTAATGGATATAATACTCCATAATGAGTCGCATGTAAAGTAGAGTTAGTCTCGGCTGTACTTCTATGGATTTTGTTGTACAATTCAATGTGTGATTTTGTTTACTGGGGAGCCATCACTAATTCAAGTGTGGTTGATGTTCCTGCTGTTCACATTTGCTCGTTTTTTTTTACCCATCATCCCCTGATAGGAATTCATGAACATTTAAAATGTACCGCGACGTCTGTGCAGCATGGCCTGTCTTGCATCCCCCTAGCTCTTGCTGGGCTTTCACAATGGAGCCCGCTGAGACAAAACAGTTTCACAGTCTTCTTAGAGTGAATTACTTTCCATTTACCCAGGATAAATCAAATTCGAAGCAATTCATAGTAAAAGCCTGGTTAAAAAGGAACAAAAACAAAAACAGAAAAACAATGGAATAAAGCACACAGATTTTCTTTGCAAACTCTAAGGTACCTATTTTTCTCAATGAAAATGTGAATGAAACAAGGAAAAATAAAATGATAATTACAAGTGCAATATTTCATAACAAAATTGCTATTTCTCATTTAGATTTCTTTGGAAAAGTTAATTTGTAAAATAAATACAGTTACAAACATTTCTATTTTTGCAGTAGCAGAGAGTAAAATTTATTATTGGAATCACAAATATCAATTAAAATACAAACAGACATATTTATCTTAAAGTCACATATATTAATAAATCTATTGGTTTGGTGCAAAAGCAACTGTGGTTTTTACCATTACTTTTAATGAAAATAGCTGTATCGCTCGATTTGGCCACACTACTTCAATAAGTAGCATCTTGAAAATCCAATGTTAAGTATCATCTCTGAATAATTTTATTACAAATGAGAAAAGCTGTCCATGACACTGCAGCAACTGAATCCCCTGAAATCGTCCCCACATTCTGGTGAGTGGACCTGTTTTTCTCCTAGGTGAGGACTAAGTTTCAGCCTACGGACAATGACGAGAATGGTCCAATGAAGGAGGGCATATTTGCCACATGGAGATTCCAGCACATGGAAGGACAAATAAAGAAGAAATAGTAGATATTATTCATTTTGATAAAGTTATTTTTGGTGTCATATATTTGAAGTTTTATTCTCATTTCCACCAGTCTTACTGAGATTTAGCTTTCTAATTTGCAAAATGGGCATAATACACTTACTTCATCAGGAATCGGTAAAGACTGAAAATATTTGTAGATGAGATAGTGCCTGGAAGAAATGGAATGGTCAGTAGAAGTTATCAGGCTGTTATCTCTGGGAGAAGATGTGAAGTTAGACATAAACAAAGCCCAGGACGTAAAAAATACAGTGACCCAAGCCACACATTCTTTATCGATCATGAAAGATTGAGCATACAAGAAAAATCTTATTTGTTCCAGTAATAGCAGGATCTATTCACAAGTCATGTGTTTTTCTATGAATTAAAGAATCCAGATAGGTAGCACCTCATCCTTATTCTAAATGAAACGTCTTAGATAAAGAATTCAAATCTCAGTGAGAAAATTGTCTTGACATGGATTGCCGTTGAATATATACTAAAGTAAGGTGCCGATACTAGAATTCCAAGTGAGTAACACTAAATAGTCAAGCCCTATGATCCTTGAGTATTCATAGAATTTGTCTTGTCTTTGCATTCACCACGTGCGAAGTGGCTGTCCCTATTCCATGAGCTTATTTGACAATCTGAAATGCCTCTTCCACAATAGCAACAAGAAACACTGTGCCCATAAAATTATGTAAATGGCTCTCAGTTCAATGACATTTTATTTACTTAATTTTTCTGAGACAGGATCGTCCTCTGTCACCCAGGCTGGAGTGCAGTGGTCGGATCTTGGCTCATTGCAGTCTCGAACCCCTGGACTCAAGCTATCCTCCCACCTCAGCATTCTGAGTAGCTTTGACTATAGGCACATGTCACCATGCCCAGCTAGGTTTTGGGTTTATTTTTATTTTTTGCATTTTTTTTTTTGCAGAAACGGGGTTTTGCCATGTTGCCCAAGCTGGTCTCCAACTCCTGGGCTCAAGCAATTCACCCGCTTCAAGCCTTCCAAAGCGCTGGAATTATAGGCATTAGCCACCACGCCTGGCTAGCAAAATCTTAAGAAGGGGTAATTTATACAACCCAATCCTGAGAGTTCAGAAATAAATTGTCACAGAAAATGATGCATCTATCACCTGTCATAATTGCCATAAAATATTATTTAAAAACACATATCCAGGTAACAAAATGATACAAGCATCGTTAAAAATCTGACTACTGTTGATGGTGCGGAGACCAATTTTATTCTAAAATTCCAATGTTTTAATTTTAGTAGAGCTTTACAGTGACGTGTGTGGTTAAGGATGCAGAGATAATGTCTAAAAGTCATTCCTGCTAGTTGATTGGAGGGGAAATGCTCACCCCACGTTGACAGTTAAGTTTATGGTACCAGTGTTACAAAAGGGAGGAGTGCACGCAAGCAGCAACAAGAGCCAGCAGATCCGCATTAACATTTTATACGTTGAATTTAATAATGTATTCTTCATGCTAAATAACTTTCTGAAACTTCTTTCATCTGATTTGAGATGTGATTTGAGAACTGCCAATATGTTAGGCAATCTGCTGCAAAATTGTCTGTTTTCATCTAAGTACCTCTGTATCATCTTTAGCTCTGCTGTGTACTGATTTTTTTTATGCAGCCCTACTCAGCAAATCAGAGAGCTGAAACTTATGTTTCCAGTAGCAACAGTAAGCTAGAGGGATTCTTTTGGCTACATTGTGAGGCCAGTAAGCAAAGGTAGATGTTGGCATTAGGGCGGACACTAGGGTAGGTGCAAATAGTGCACCAGCCGAGAGAACCAATTAGATTAGACAGTAGAAGCAAGGGGCCGAGTGGGAGGCAACTGCCGACAAGGTGGGATTTCCAGTCTTGAGAATACCTGTCCATTTCATCCACTGCTGGATGATGCATTAAATATTTCACCGGCAAAAGTTTATGTTTTAGGTCTTATGTTTCCCAAATGGCTATTCTTATTAAAATATAAACACCACCGGGAGGATCAAAGGCTGTACATTATATCAGATTCATACAATTTAGTATGAATAGGTTCATCAGAGCTAGTCCTTAGAAAAGATACTGATAGAAGAAGCGGTGAGGGAATATTCTAAAGGAGAGAGGCATGTTTGTGTGTAGAGAGGAGACTGGGGGTGTCATAGGGTGATGAATATTTCATTTTACCCCCTCACTCTTTTGTTTGATTGCCCAGATGGGAGAGTTACAATGTTGTTTGAGTGCTACCAACTGTTTTTAGTTCTCCTGCCATAATATTTGAGTTTCTGACTCTAAAACCCCAGTTACTTAGGCACACTGATATTGAATTGATCCATTTCAGTACAATAGGAAAGACCACAAGTAAAAACCGGCTCCAGTACTGACTAGCTGCAGGACCACTTAACCCTCCCGAGCCCATGATCATCCGCTGGTACCTGACTCCCAGTCTCAGAATTGTTTTGCAGCTTCCATGCTTCACTAGTATCCTCTATGCTGGTCTAATGCAGGTCTTATACTTGGCTAAACGTAGTAAATAAATACAATAACATCTAAACATACACATAGGAAACCCAGAGACAAGAATAAAGAAATAATTATAGTATTGATATTTACATGCAATTTTCTCTCTGCTTCTGTTAAGAAGTAATTTGTTAAATTATTTTGAAATTGTACTATTTTATAATAAAATACATACAATTATAATCATTGGCAATTTCCTGACCAAATTACACAAAATTTGGTGGATCTTAGTTTGAGAATTTATAAAAAGAACAGTGAACATTAAGAAGGAATGAGAACAAATTTACTGAAAATATGTTACAAGAGGAGTAAGTAAAATACATAAATAAAAATAGGCTTATTAGATTCAAGGGAGAATGTCACTTGGTTAGCCAGGGAAAGGACTAAGAAATAGCAGTATTTCTATGACTAGGTATAATATCTTAAAAAACACTTTTGTGAAAGGTATGTTTAAGAACAGATTCACAGAGTGTATATTTATTCACATGATAATAAATATGAAATGAAGCCATTAGTTTGCTGGTCATGGATAGTTCACATGTAGAGAAGTTTTTATCTGTACAGTTCGCAAGATCCGGTTTAAAGCAGTTTTTAGAACAAATAGAGCCAAGCAGAAGAATAGAAAATCATCTTGGGAAATATATTTTGCTGGTAAAATTTATACAGATTTGGCCTCTGACATATGATGAAGACCATGCTAAGGTACAGAAAATAGTTTGTCATAAATAGCAACCACGAAGTGAAGTTTGGGGGTAACAACTGTGGAAGCTGTAGGAAGGCAAGTGCTTTTTCGTACCTGACCACAATGAACTGATTATCTAAATAATTCAAACTTTCAGATTGAAAGCAAAAAAATCACTAGGACAGGTAAATGGACTAGAAAAATGCACATGTGGCATGTTAGAGCGAATTGAAAGAAGACTTGAAAGCGAGGCTCTGATAAAGAAACCATAATTTTATTTACTAGGTACTGTGACAATAAGACAATTAATTATACAAATTCCATTTAACAAGAATGAATGGTTTTGAACTGTTATAGAATGAAAAATAAACATTTAGGGACAAGAATTAAAGGAAAGGCTTTGAAATATAATGGGTGAAAAGGGTCTGGAACATAGGTGATAAGGAAGTATTTGCTAAGCACAAAAGGAATAAATTATGAAATAGAAATCAGTCTACTGACAAAAACCTCGAAGAAAGCTAAAGTAACTGATCTTCAAGAAAAATAAAGTTAATGGAAATAGTTTCACACTATAAATACAAATGTAGAATGTGATGTTTTTAGATTATACTATACTCTATATTTTAAAAAATGAATATGGAATTAAATTATTTGGGAACTCAAATTTTCTTTTGCCTGTCTTGTTGTTTTTGGTTAATTGGTTGATCGGTTGATTGGTATTTTGTAGTGTGTAAGCCAGAATAATTCTGGCTTGAAGTATCTTTTGTGTGGAAAACAAGAGTTTGGTCAGAAGTGCTATCACTGGTCTTGCCTAGTAGTGTTTCAGTATATGTGACTTTCCTGAAAAATCAACAGTTTGCTCTGAGACCCTTGACACTGCTTTCCTGTTTTAGCCCTTTTGAGCCTGTATTCATCTGAGCAGTTAGATGTTTTGTCTTGCTTTAATTTCAATGAAACTGAACCTTGACTGATGCTAAAATTCTGTGCACTACACAAATCTGTGAAAATTAAAAAGAATTGAAGATGATCCATTTTCTTAGAGTATGTACTTTTGGAAGTCTGGACAAGTAGGAGTATATTTAAAATGCAAATATTATACTTGAGATGCTAAAATAATTTACATTCTGAGGCTGCAGTTTAAATATAATTGCATTACATTAAACACAGTTGGGTTTATGGTGTGATATAAATTTGGTTTATTTTTTACAGATTTATGGTGACTAGGATTTTGTTTTCATCTTGTAGTATATACGGAAATTTCACCACCATCTCTTATAATTTGTGAAGCTTTAGCAGCAACATTTGTAAACACAAGGGGATGTTTTCACTTTTTAGTTGGGGAAGAGCAGATGGTTGGGATTAAGGGAATCACTCCTTCGTGTTTAATAATGCAGCAGGGAAGGCAGTGGCAAGCTAACTTTTCACCAAGAGAGAATAATTTTTCAGAGCATCAGCTGGATCTTTGCTAGCTAGAATAGAGCCCCTTCAGATGTGTACCATCTGCATGGGAGTAAGTCACAGCAAAAGATCTAATAATACTTGTAAAATACACTTTGTTCCCAATGACTTCTATATAGAGAAAATAATCTCTGTATTTGATGGAAGGGACTGGTGAGCAGAAATTTGCATGTAAGTAGCAAACTGTGGAATAAAAATTTAGTAAGACAATAGAACAGGCAGAGGCCAGGCAATGAACCACAGAAGAAAATAATTTTTAAAAATCAGGTAACTTTTTGGATTTATTACAACATGTAAAAAGACTTAATAGAAAATAATGATAATTTTCAAAGAAATATTATTTAAATACAGTGTAAATAATTGATTTATAGCCATCCAGCAAATGTTTGCAAAGGGTACATTTATAATGTGATTTTAAAAATGATGAGTTAATAGTAGATTTAGTATAACAGGATAGAAAACAGAATATTGATAACATATATCATTATCTAATGCAAACACAAGATGAGAGAAGAGTTATAGAGAAATAACGAGTTTCTATTGATTAGAGTTCCACTGTAATTGATCATTATTACAAAGAATTTGATAGACCAAAAATGAAGTGGTTCTCTCAATAGGTACTCTTTCACATCCACTACTAAGAAAAATGCAACACAATTGACCCATTTAATGGTCATCTCAGTTCAGTTCCTTAACACCAAATTCTGCAGGAGCTGCTTTCAAGCCATAAATGATATGAATAGAAGGAAAAAATTACTGTAACCACAGACTTAGTAACTGAACAGTATGTTGGCCCACAGGAATCACAGGTTGGAGGATGGAATTGAGCTGTTTTTCATGGTTTTGGATCAACAGTGTTTTTGTATCTAGACCTTCATGGAAACAAGGAAAGTTTATATATTGGTGAGTGTGATAGTCTCATGCTCATGAACTTAGGTAAGAATATACTTTGAAACTGCCTCGATGATAAATTTTTGAGTCCTGGGTTTTAAAGAGACTCAATAGGTCCTGTTTTGTGTCTGCCTGAGTGCTTTCCCAGTGACCAGTGTCATGGCTCCTGCATTTCAGTTGCTATTTTTCCTTATTTTAGTTGAGCATGACTTTTATATTTTTCCATTTATTTTCTACATTAATACACATCCTAATCTTAGATATTTTCTTTTATTAAGACTTTATTTGTTTGAAAGTTTAGGCAATAACATTAACAGAAAAATAAAATCAAGATTTTTGTTTTTGAGTACCAACTCTGTCAATTAAAATTCCAGAGCCTCAGTTTTTTCCTCTATAAAATGAACAGAGTGAATGAGATAATTATTAGTATAGCAACCATTACACAATACATAATATCTGTCTGTGTTCTTGGCCTTTAGAGATTCCTATAGAATCATAGAGCATTTATTTCCAATTTAAGTGTGGACTGAAGAATTGTTGCTAGTGATCTGCAAATAGATATGTGTAAGAGGCATTGTCTACACACAGAATAAGCAGAAACACAGAAATAAGACATTGGGTGCTGCTGTGGTTAATAAAAAAATTACTTTCTAAAATATCTGATATAAAATTAAATAAATTTGAGCACTTGTCAAGTTTTTCATGTCCCAACAGGGATTTCATACTTTAGAAGGCTTTGAATCTCTATATTATAGGGTACTAAGCAGTAGGAAATCGGATGAGAAAATTTATGTTGTCTGTTAACTGGGTCAAGGACTCTTTCCAAATACTTGAAATAATTCTCATTGTCACCCCTTTCCTCCTATGAACAGATGGAGGCACAACTGCAGAAACACGATCGAGATTTATTTCTGTTAATCATTAGACAAATTAATATAGGTTAATTGAAGATTAACATTGGAGTTTTATCAGCTGAATATAGTGAGTGAAAAAAAAGGTAAAGCAGATTATAGTTAAATATCCCAAGGATGTATTTCATATCCTGGCTACTGCTGGTTACGTATTTCTTGATGTAAATTCTTACAAGCAATAATTGTAATATTAGATTTCTCAGCCTTATTCTTTAAAATTGTGATCCTCAAAACATTTGCATTGTTAACCTGAGAAGAGTTCAAAGATATTTGAAAATATTTAACACAACAAATGGGCAGAGATACTCCATTTGCCTGACTCAAAGCCTAAGGCATCTCATGAAGTTAGAATATAACAATTTTTATCTTGTTAGAATATAACAATTTTTAATATTTTGTTTATTTAAACAAAATATTAAAATAGATGTAACAGTGAATTCAAAGGCCATTGAAAATATACTTATGTTTTTCATGTTTTAGGGTGGAAAAAGCAGGGAATAATTGTTCTGTTGTCCCCAAAGTGGCTGGCAGAGATGTGAGTGACTTTAATGAAAACTGTTTTAGAGAGTTAGAGAGAAAGCAATAGAACCAACTGTGTGTGTGTGTGTGTGTGTGTGTGTGTGTTATAGAAGTAAAAAAAAGAGAATACATTTGTATTTAAGCATTCATTTACATGCTTAGATAAGAATATAAGAAACAAATATGTGACAGAAATGCAAACCGAGCATATGACACAGTTACCGTTCTGTTTTTAGTTATTAATGAGGTTTTTGTTTCCATAAATACACTATATTTAAAAATGCTTTGTTCATAAAATGCCATGAGGAAGGGTCTAGCCTCTAAGTGCTGTTGTGTTTGAAATATTATAGCTCGGGGCTATGGCTTCGTACATTAGCTGTGCTTAAAGTGTGCTTGTTGCTACTTGGCACCGTCAGTTTTAATGCAGCTTTTGTTGGCTTTAAACACTGAAACAAATAGAAAACAATCAGGCTCTAGTGGCTTGGAAACCTAGACAGCAGCCCAGCTTTCATTTATTAGGACTCTGGGAAAATAAATTTAAAAGGGGAAAATTTTCAAATCTGCTTTCAAGTTACATTTAACAAGTACTTCTCCCAAGGATCTCCAAGCCCTTTTTACATGCATTTATTCTGCTAGTTGATAATACAAATTGAAGTAGGAACTAATGCATTTCAGGGCTGAAGTGCCTATTCAAATCATTCTTAGGGCTGAATAGAGCACCAGTAGTTACAGATGAAATCACAGGGTTTCATCTATTAGAGTAGCAGCTGTGGCTGGGTGTGGAGGAGCCCTAATATTCACCTTTAGAAATCTTTGTATTATTTACTACAGTAGAATATCCACTGGCCTACACTGTCCACTGAAAATTATTCTATGGATTCTAATATTGTCCAATTTAAGGACATGGTTAGACTGGCAAAATATGCAAACAGTTCATAGAACTATATTTGAATACTGTATTATTTCTAATGTCTGTCAATATTTCAAATATCTTTATCTTATCATTTTGTACATGGCATTTGGAAGAGTAGCTCCTGAAGAAATTAGTCATGCTTTGTAATATAGCTGCAAAGATTAAGCTAATATATGTAGTATTACTAAGAATTCTTATAAGGTGGATGCAAGGTATAAGAATTGTCCTATTTTAAGCCTTTTATATCCTAGTTTATAATTGTACAGTATAATAGAAAACTCACAATGAGAATAAAAGACAATAAAACATGATAGAGTTGCTGAATCTCCTCTGTCACATGGAGGGGCCATGCAGTCTAAGTTGAAATAAAAAGTAATATTTAAGTACAATATGTTATTTCTTTTTTAAACAAAATAATTAAACAAGGGTATATCTTGATTAACAAGATTTTAAAGTGTTAGATTTTTTTTTGTTTTGGTCCAGGAAGCTTTGACAGATAAAAATAAGTTCATCTCTATGAGACAATTGTATGAGTTATTGAAGTAAGTATCAAATAATAAAACTAATTTCATTCTGTGCATTTTGTATTTCCAACAATGGCCTTTGTTTCTAAAAATCACCATACCAAATACCTTTTGCATTTTTTCTTCACCCTAAAGTAAATTTTGCTATTTAAATTAATTAATATATGATTTATCATGGCATTATTATTTTCTATTTTTGCTTTCAGCATATTTATTTATCTGAAAAATACATATTAGTGAATTTTTGGCCCATACATATATCTATTATTTTGTCTTCCTGTAGGTTTGTTTATATATTTTATTTTATTACTTTATTTTATTTTTTGACTGTCAAGGTCCAATTAAGAGTAACTTATTTGAGGTCTCTTATGAATCAGCCTTGACCTTAGTTTATCTCTAAGGCAACAAATGACTAATATACAAAATCAGGCATAAAACACTTTTAGTTAAATTTGGACTATAAGTGAAAAAGTTATAGTTTTATGTAAGTGACTTAATAGTGAATACTTTTAAAAATATATATTTATTTAAAAAAGTAATAATTACAACAAACAAGGCATATGATATTTAAAAAGTTAACAGCTTTATTGGTATAAAAAATACTTGATATTTTTTAAAATTGCACATACTTAACGTGCAAATTGATGAGTTTGGATATAAGCATTCACTCATGAAACTATCACCACAAGCTATTAAACATACCCACCGCCTCCAAAAGTTTCTTCAAGCTCTTCTTCATTTTTTGTGGTAAGACAACTTAATATAAGATTCACTCTCACAACAAAATTTTAAGTGCACAGTGCAGCCTAGTTAACAAGGCAGATTATAGAAAATTTCCATTATCTCAGAAAGTTCCATTGGACAGTGCTGATCTAGAAACATTTGATTATTTCATAGCAGAATTAGTTCTCTGTCACCCACACTGGAATGCAGTGGCATGATCTTGGTTCAGTCCAACCTCTGCTTCCCGGGTTCAAGCAATTCCCCCAACTTTAGCCTCCCTACTAGCTGGGACAACCAGCAGGAGCCACATCTGGTTAATTTTTGCATTTTTAGTAGAGAAAGAGTTTCACCGTGTTGGCCAGGCTGGTCTCAAACTCCTGACTTCAAGTGATTTGCTTACATCGGCCTCCCAAAATTCTCAGATTACAGGTGTAAGCCACCACTTCCGGCCTTGAATATATTCTTGATGTATGAATAGAAATAAACTAGAACTTCTGAAAGTTTTCTTTGTATGTTAACTAAGGCTTTCTATTGCTAAGGATTTCAGTAGTATATATGATATTGTAATGTTTTATGGAGAGGAGAGAAAAGAAGAAAAATTATTATACACTTAATGAAAGTGCACAAAATTGTCAAGAGATTAAAAATTGCTGTATACAATAAACAACTAAACACAAGAAGTTTATAAAACTCTTAAATCTATATGGTACTTGGAAGGTTAGATACAATCTTCAATTCATCTAAGTCTTCTTAGAACTATAGTAATGCTGTGCAATAATGCAAAATAACTGTGCCTTGATGTGCTTTCTAGATACTTATCTTAAATGTTATTTATTAACAAGAATTTGAATGTAACGTCCTTATTTATCTCTTTGCAAATCAAACATTTATTCTATATTTTGCCTGTTTGTTTCATCTATGTACCACTGATATTTTAGTTTCCAACTTTCCAGAGATTGTATAATAGTGGAAAACAAATTACCAAAGCAATTAAAATGTTTTGATACCTACAGGAGCTAGAAATCTTTGTTTTAAAATTAATTATAATTTTTA
This sequence comes from Plecturocebus donacophilus, assembly GCA_004027715.1. Taxonomy (NCBI): domain Eukaryota; kingdom Metazoa; phylum Chordata; class Mammalia; order Primates; family Pitheciidae; genus Plecturocebus; species Plecturocebus donacophilus. Next base: position 23,821 of record PVKP010007679.1, on the reverse strand, counting down.
ACTCCTGAAATGTAGACAATACTAAAGGTAATTAAGCTGTTAGAATATACTATTTTGAATCAAAATACATTTTTGTCCAAAGTGTATCTTAACATCTGAAGATATTGGAAAGTCTTACTAAACTTCAATAAAAATAAAACATTTAAGAGCAGCACTGTTGATTAGACAGTTTTCCCCTCTTTGATGAAAATGATACAAACCTAATCAATATCTACTAAACTTAAATAGCAGTACTTTTCACAATGTGTTTAATAGTGCTTAAAACCGTCTTTTAGTTACATATTTTGGAAAATGTGCTTAAATGCTGACAAACTCTAAACATTTATTTTAAAATTCATGTAACAGGGCTTTTTTAATGAATGAAAATTACAGACTCTTTTTGTAACATCTCTTTAATAATTTTATATATTACTTTAGATTGCATCCTCAATCTAGCCATGTTTGTCTTCTTTGGCACCCTGGGAGATCATTTCAGGAGACTTCAGACTGACACTGTGGTAAATATTTGCAATTCTTTCTCCCATTCCAGACATTGTGCTAACTAAAAAATAAAATAAAAATAAAAAGCACCAGATCATCATTTTGAAAAAGGATTTACAAAGAAGCATCTAAACTTGACTCCAGAATTTAGGCTGGGCTTTAGAAACTCTCATATACCTCCCCACCAAGCCAAACACTGGAGACCTAGAAACTTGAAACAACCCTAAAGTCTACCTAAAAATAAGCACTCTTCTTTTGGTTCTTCCAGGATAATAAAATCTCTGGCATTTCTAGAACTAATAATATTTAGAGTTTTTTAGATATCATTTATTTCTATATTTCATATAAATTAATAGTTCCATCCACTTGTTTCATTGTAAAATCTATTCCAACATTCTACATAAGGAGGAAGATTTTATTGGTTTTAACAATAATTTACTTTGAAAAAAGAGCAGGAAAATACAGGGAAAAGGCTGCTACTCTGGATATAAAAAGATTTAAAAGCTAGTACTCAATATTGTGTCTATTTAATTGGTCATTTTTCAAAAAATATTTACTGACATCCACTGTGTGTCAGAACCTCTGCTCTAGGTGCTGATGATATAGCAGAAACAAAATTTAAAATTCCAATATTCAATGAATTTGCATTCTAGTAATTATTGTGGAAATTAATTTCCATTATCTATCTATATTTATCTATATAGTGTATACATTTACATACATACATATAGTTAAGTACATATATAGAGATTTATTATACACACATAGACATATATATCTTTTAATCAAAAGGCATTATCATATATATTGAAGACCTCTATAGTATGAAACAAAATGGCCATTTTATTTATTACCTTTTACTAATCAAATCATTCCTAACCCTTAGTAGTTATATTGAACTTTCTATTTCAAGTACTGAGTTGCACAAAGAGATATTGTCTCTAGATTTGCTGTTGTGTAACCCATGATAACATTGACCTTTCTTTATTGTTATATTGCATTTAAGGAAGATATTTGATTTCTTAACCAACCAAAGTTTATTTTTGGCAATGTAACCTATTCATTTTCTTTTACCCTTTGACTGATACCTTTTAGAACTAATATAAAAGTTACATAGCAAGGGTTAGCAATTACTCAGCCTAGAGGCCACTATCAGGACTTGGCTGTCTTTTACGGGCTGAACTGTAACATTATATGATGGTAGGAATTACAGTCATTTTTACCTGGAATGGATCTTATTGATCATCTGGCACTATCCTATCATTTCACAGAGTGTTTAGCCATCAAACACAAGGACACACAGGTGGTAGCAGAGTTCGAACTCTGTTCATGTTCAGAGTCCAAACATGTTGCTGTCTTCTTACTGTCCATAAAATCCTCATTTATATGCATTAATATTGTCTCTTCTTACTTCTTTTTTCCTGTTCCTAATGTTAAAAATAAAAGTGTACTGCTTTGGCATAGCTTGCGATGCATTCTTACCATGTGAACACCCACAATTATTTTCTGTCAAAATTATATCCCCTAAAAATCACATGCTTTAAAAAAATTAAATATTTTAAAAGATATATCACATTTATAAAAATTTCAATTGGTTTTAAATGTACAGGAGTCTAGTAAAAATAAATGCTCTGAAGAACAGCAAAAAATAGCCACAAACATTTTTAAATATTTTAGGAAATTTATAATTGACACTCTCAGATATCACTATTTGAGTCTAAGGCACAGAAGTAATTAGCTGAATTTTAAAATTTATTTTTAATGTACCTAGAAATTATGTATATAGTTAATTTAATATTAAACCTTAAAACATTTTAGGACAACTTTGGAAAATTTAAAGAAGTTTGTTTATTTCTTTAGATAGAATAAAATAAAATATTTTTATTCAAAAATAGAGCACAAATATCTTAAATTGAAAGATATTTAAGTTTTGGTACAATTCCATGAGAAATTAAAAATAATCAAAATATTGTTAATTTGATATATTAATAATATTTCCAATTTCAAATACAAATTATTGCTTAGTATCTTACTGATCTACATCTTTGCCATTTTAAGGATTTTTTAAATATGTTTGAATGCCCCCATGTACCCTGCCTCTCCACAATAATCATGGAATTCTAGACACAGAAGGAACTTTGACAGTCATAGATTAACAGGCTTTTTCAGATGAACTAGCTGAGGCCCGAAGAGAATCAATGAAATACCTTTAACTTTGTAAAGTCCTTTAGGTTAGGAACCGTATCTGTCTTGTTTGTCAGAGCTTTGCATGCCTGCAATAGGGTAAACGCTTATTAAATATTTGTAACATGCTATAATGAATTAGTAAATTAATTACATCTAATGCTAAGATGTATAAAACTAATGACAGTACTTCATCTGCTTCCAGATACTTGATAGCAAGAACATTTATGTTTTTTAAGTTTGAGGTTCTTATAACTTTGAACATGAGGTATGCAATCAGAAGTTGATCAGTAATAAGGATGCTTAAACAAGGAAGATTTCTAAGCTCTTTGTAATTCACAGGATGCTTTTCAAGTTTTTTTTTTTTTTTTTTGGAAATACTGTTCACTCTCAGAATACAGCACATGACCAGACACAAACATAATACAAAGATGACTGTTGAATCAGTATGAATTGTTTTAAAATTTTCTGTACCTCAGTATCATGATGTACTTACTCTATTAATATAGATTATTTGGTGTTGACTCTATAGAAATATAAAGATTAATTTTGTTAAACTAACTCAATTTAATTCTAAGAAATAATGGAGGAATAGTTAGATGGGGGAAGAATAGCAATGATAATACATTTTGTTCTATAGATATGATCTGATAATACAATGATAATACAATAAGTTCTACAGATATGATCTTGAAATTTGAGAACACAGGAGTTGTAAAGATAAACATATAGGTTAATACTCTAGAAATCATTGCCTCCATATGTGTATATTCATATACATACATATCTATATTTATATGTATATATATATATATATATCTACCTATCTTTTGTGTTAGGTGGAAAAAAGTAATTAATATGCTGTGCATGTGTGTGTGTATGTGTATGTGAATATACATGTATGCGTGTCATTTGCTCCCAAGTGGAATATATGAGAAATGAGACTGTGTGATGATATTTGATATAGTGAATATTTGAAAATATTATTTTTGAAATATGACTATACATGCTATATTAATTGTATACCAATTTGTTTTCGCTTTTGCTGAGGGAAATTTTTATCAGATAGTCATTTATATTAAATTCTTTGAAAGTAACCCATTATATTATAATGACAACATGTTAACTCAATGAACTAGTGTTTTTCAAACTTTCTGAATTTTTAACATCATAATATATGAAACATCTTTAATCCATAGAGTGTTTGGTTTTGTCGTTTAAATACTTCCCATTTTAGATCTACTATTTAAAATCATATTTGTATAGAACAAAATCTTTACTCCGCTTTTTCTTTTCTGAGCTAATTTATGCTATTTTAAAAAATTCTTTATATCCAGGTTAATGAGTATTTGAATCTGTTTGTTTCTTTATTGATTTTTTTTTCCCTAACCCATGTTCCTATGCTAGTTCTCTACTTCGCTTTTGGAATTATTTCTTTTTGTTCATTTATTATGCATTTGCAAGAGTGATTTTCATGAGCTTGTTGTTTTTTATATTACTTCGTATTCTCTTCTTAATTGTGTCAATTTTTTTCATTTCTGTTTCCTTTATTCATTATCCTCACATCTTCTATTTATATATTTAAATTTATTTAAACAGAAGTGTTACTTAAAATTGATGCAAAGTCAGCTGAAATCTTAGAGCATCCAGAAGAAATTCAAAGCAAATAAAATTAAAACCGTCAGCAGGAAACAACTTCAAACAATGTTCTGTTCAATGGCTACTATTGTAATTTAAATTTTCACTTAGAATTAAAATCAATTATGATGAAAGGCATTCAATTTTTATTTTTTCTTCAAATGTAGCAACATAGGTCTGTTGATGTTACAAAGGTAAATTTGTTTAAGAGTGTACAGTTGAAGCTTTAAATGAAATGAGGCTATTTAAAACCCTTTTAATTTATGTTCTGATGCTCTCTGACAACATGTTAGAATTGTTTGAGGACTTAATTATCTTCACGACTACTATAAGTAGCAGTCATGAAGTTATTGGACAAGTTACCCTAGGAAATATAAGTTCTTGGACAAGTTACCCTAGGAAATATAAGAATGTACTTTAGGACCAAAATTAACTGGAGTTCTTTCTATCAAGCAAACTTCATTTTGAATGAAGTACCTGAATAGTGATTGAGAGAATAATGGAAAAGATTACGACTCTTCACCTGTTCTTGCAAAATGAGACTTAATCTCTACATTTCATGTCCAACAACAAATCTAACAAGTTGAAGACTTCCATTTTCTAGGTGTGTTATTTTCTGTAAGATTTTAGGTTATTTGTTCACTGAAGACCAAAAAGTACCGGGGTCTCTCTTAGCTTGGTTGCTGGGCATGTGATTTTAAAATAGGATATGTATATTAGAATGCTCATCTCTGTATTTGATTTTTATAGACCCAATTAATCTAAGTTCAAAATATAATTCTTCAAAATGCTTTGGTGAAAGTGTCAGCAACACGAGTATCAAGATGAGCATTGGCACTTTTAGGTGTGACATTTGCAATTAATTCTGGCAAAGGTGTCTAGTCATGTTACCTCTTCAGTACAATTTGCGTTTGACCTTTGTCTGCGCTCCCTCTTACATTTCAAAATTCATTGTTTTCAAGAAACTGTTTTCATCTGAACCCCTTGGTTTCCAGTGTCACTTTTGCAGTGTTTCTTCATTTTCATTTTTGCCTTTTTGGTGGGCTTTTCTGTGTTTGTACTGACTTACACAGAGTTAAGATAACCCCTCTGTTCACCAGGTTATGGTGTCTTTAATATCCTTAATCGTGTTGCTTTAAATGTGGTGTTCATTTCCCTTTTTCTACTACCTTATGAATTTCTTAATGTCAAGAACCACATTTGATTGATGTTTGTATTCTTAGCCTCTAGCTCAATGTCTAGCATATAATGGATCTGAAATGTACATTTAAACCTGAATACATGGAATAGAAGAGTCTCCTGCTTTGACTGAACCACACTGAGACTTTCTTCCCAGGCTGCGTTATTTTTTAACATGCCAATGACAATTCTTTTTTTGAAGGGGAGAATAGGAGACACAGTTGGTAGTTTGTGTTTTGGGGTACTTGTTTAACTACTTAACTTTACAAACAAGGTGTTTTTTTGTTTTTGTTTTTTGAGATGGAGTCTCACTCTGTCACCAAGGCTGGAGTTCAGTGGTGCTCACTGCAACTTCTGCCTCCTGGGTTCAAATGATTCTCCTGCCTCAGTGCCTCAGCCTCCTGAGTAGCTGGGACTACAGGTGCCCACCACCATGCCCGGATAATCTTTTGTATTTTAGTAGAGATGGATTTTCAGTGCGTTGCCCAGGCTGGTCTCGAACTCCAGAGATCAGGCTGTCTGTCTGCCTCAGCCTCCCAAAGTCCTAGGATTACAGGCATGAGCCACTGTGCTGGGTTGCAAATAAGGTATTTTAAGTAAATTCTTTTATTTTTTCTCAACAAGTTGTTAGCCTATACATTTGTTTTTCCTTCATTTCAAGAAGAAACTTATGTTTCAGTTCACACTACTCCATCAGCCTTCATGGATAATTCCCTCAGGAACTTGCTTGCTGTTACTAAACTAAACACTTTTTTTTTCCAGGGGAAACAAAGGGGCTGTTCACTGCTGTTAGTCACTAACCTGTTTTCCCTGGCTCAGCAGCTGTCTCCTAGGCAGATCGATCTTAGTTTTATTAGTACCTTCTGTGTTTCCTCTGTATTTGGTAGAGATCTGGTGTCATTTCACCTTGAGCAGTTGAATTTCAATCCCTATACTTAAGTATATATTTTAGAAGTTCACATATTTTAAAATTCCAAGTAAACCAATACAACCACAGATAGGCTAGACTTCATAAGGATTTTCTTCTCATCAAGAAAACAATTTCTATTAACATGTTTTGCTAACTTCTTAATCTTCATTTTTAATAAGAAAATATATCCTTTAAAGTATTTTAAAGCTATCACTTGGTTCATCTTTCTCTTTGCATTTTTAGACAAAAAATACTGAAATTTGAAAAGTATTTTCCTAAACCATTTCTGTATATTCATTTAAATAAATTGCAATCTTACTATACATACTCAGAACGTGTTGTTTTACTTTTGTCTCTCTGGATTCCCTTTTATCATTCACCTAATCACCATATGTAGAAGAGAAGGGATAAATAATTGTGTACCCACGATTTACTTAATGTTTTACATTTATTATAAGCTTTTAAATATGTTATTTCATTTAATGCTAATGTGTACACAGGGAAACAGGCAGAGCAATTGATAATATTTACACTGGAGTGCCTGTGCTTAGAGAGATCAGTAACATACCTATCTTATGGTGTTGAGGCTTGATCTCATCTGATCACATATCTGATGTTCATTCCCACTTCTTGATAATGTATCTACCATCTAATCTTTTTACCTTTTCACTCATATGGGTATTTCCTGAGGACTAAAAGTAGCAAATGTGCATTAGGAACCATACATCATGACATGCTGTATTAATTTCCCCATATGAAATCTCTGTTTGTAAAACCTAGTTGTGACATAAATTTTGAATCTTACAATTGCTACACAACAATGAACTAGGTGTCACTGAACCAAAAAACTCGGATGAATGGCTGATGATTTATACTTTTAGAAAATTTTGTTAATATTCTACCAACTCCTAAGATCAATCTCATATCATGGTAAAGATCAATGCTAGCATCTTTTCGTTGTGATGTTAATTAATTTCTGCAGAGATTCTACAATTCTTATATATCCTCCTAGAGTAATTCATCATCATGGTAAGGTGAAAGGAATTCAATTCATCACTGCTGGATTCTGATAGAGGGCTTAGGGAGAATGCAAGTCATCCCCCCAGCAGTAATCAAACAGCTGTGATACATGCCACTTTATGTTTATATCATCATACAATAGATGGCTTTCCTCTTCATGGAAGCTTGCCTTAAAATCTTCAGACAGATGGACCCTGATGCAAAGGTTTCATTTTGTGGAATTTTAAGGCTGTGAACTAGTTATTGACAAATACTACATCATCAGTTCCAGTTGAAGACACAGCCTAATAAGTAGAACATTGGCACTAATCCTTATTTAATCAGCCTTAAAATGGTAATTTCAAATTGATGAGGGCACAGGGAATAGATTTTGTACTCATAAAGTGCTTCTAAAAATACCAGTAATATGTGTATACAAAGCAAGAGTGAAATTAAAGAGCCCTCAGCATGTATAATAAGAAGAATAAACTGTAAAGTGCATGACAAAAGTAAAACTGAAGGACCTCACAAAAACTCAGAAAGGCTAATTCCTCTGGTCTTTCCAGTAACACATGTTCATGTTTGTACTCTCCAGACTTAATCCATGAAACAAATATTCATAGGATTAAGACAGAAGAATTTTTAGAATGCTAGTAAAAGTGCCATTAAGAATTTCTGTCATTTCTGTAGACAGTATCATCAGAGAGTGACTAAGCATTAATATTGAAAGGGATTTTAGGGCTCATATGGTCCAATCCCATCAGTTGACATGTAAGCAGTATTAAAGAGGTTAAACTATACAGAGCAAGCTGCTGGGCGAAAGTTAGAATCCAGACCTCCAACTGCTCAGTGTTTTCTATGTTCCTGTGCGGCCTCCTCTAACACAGGTGCATGAAGAAACAGTTGGCTTGTATCTGCCCCATAAGGAATCATAGCTCTATCTCCTTTACTGGTATGTCCCAGCAACCCTAATTGTGAGAAAAGCTGGGATACAGGCAAATTTGCCTTTTGACATATCTTTCCAACTTTTCTATCTCCTCCATGACCAGACCTCCTGGACATGTCATTTATACTCTTCTTAAGTCTTTGCTAAACCTGATTTCAATAAAGAATCCATGTACAATAACACATGTTCATAAGAAAACCCTTTCCTGAATAAAGAACCTCAAATATAAAATCTCACGGCCACAGTATGAGTCTAATTATGAATGCTTAATAGTTAAAGAAGACTTGAACAAGAAAGTTCATGAAGCAGATCTGTATTCTTTCCTGTGCTTCAAGCAGATTTCTACAGTAGTTTTCTCGTAGGCGCAAATGGATATTTGACTTTGATAGTAATGTCAGCAGCAACAAGTACAGCTAGTATAGACTCAGCATGCGTATCTGTATGGTACTAAGGGCCTTATAGACATTTACCTTTCTTCTTGGAACAACCCTTTTTTTCTTATTAATCCTACTTTACATATAAGGAAAGTGTGAAGATGTTAACTCAATGAATCTCTTAAAGCTAATGAGTGTCAGTACGATTTGAAGTCTCATTTATTTGATGTAAAAGTCTCCCTTCAATGATTCTAATGTACTACTGACTACCCCACATTGCTTTCCACTTGCTAGAATTCTCTAGTTCATACTTGCTCCGTGCATCTTTCCCAACAACTGGAATCTAATAATTGCACAGCAAAATTCTAGTCCCCACAGCTTAGTTTCAATAGAATCGGATTTTAATATGCCTCACTTTGGAAGTAATATACCATAAACATATATACATATTAGAATATTGGTATATTGAACAAATTGTTTGGGTCAAGAATCATACCGAAAAGAGGATAGAGTATCTACACTCCTAGAAGCAGGCTGGGGAGAAGTGCCTTAAAAATACTGCAGAGTGCTACAGGCAATCAGAGGATCAGGATATTCATTTCTCAATGAGGTGATCAGTGGAGACTTCATGCAAGAGTTTATATCTGAGCTGGACCTTAATGCATGAATAGGATTTCAAAGAGTTGAGGTGGAAGGACAGAATGTGAAGAAAAGGCAAATTAACGGTAGCCAGTGGAAGAAAATATGAAATATCCTGCTTTTTTCTGAATATCTTTGAAAAATACTGTATCTTTGAGATAGAAAGATTGAAGCTGCATGATTGAAAGTGAAGTATATTGAAGATACTCGGTCTTGAGGATATCATTGTCAAATTATTAGCAGTGTGAAAGTTCAAAGGCTGATTGGAGAAAGATTAGAGACGAAGAAGTCAATTAGAAGGTACCATTATTGAAGCTGTATTAGTATTTCAGTCATCTCTATGACAAACCTAAAAATCGAATGCCAATTTATTTTAAAGATGAAAACATTAACATTTATAGAGCTAGATAGTTTGACCAACATCACAAAACTTTTAAAAAAGAGAAAAAATTTTAAGAGGTTTAAGAAGATGAAGATATTAACATTGGATAATTAAATAATCATTGTTAAGCAATTTTTTCATAGGAGTAAAGAACAAAGACACATAGCAAAGAATGCAAGAATACAATTCTAATTCCATAAATGGTGAATAAATAAAATGTGTGATGTCAGGAAAGTATAATAATTTGAGAAATTCTTGTGTGCTCATGAAGACATAGAAATGGCTGGGACTGTGTGCAGAGGAGAAATGGGTAAACTAAGCAAGCATCACAAGGGAAGTTAAGGAGTAGTAATAGCTTGAAGAGAGATGCTTAGAGAGCCACAAAAATTGTAAAGAAAGAGTAACACTCAGAAACTATGTATTGTATAATTTAAAATAACTAAGGAGTGGAATTAAAATGTTCCTAACAGAAAGTAATGAGAAATATTTGAGAATGGATTATCCAATCTCCCTGAATTTATTATTACACATTGCATGTCTGTATCAAAATATTACTTATGTCCCATAAATATATACACCTGTGTATTCAAAATAATTAAATTTTGTTGTTGTTGTTTGAGACAGAGTCTTGCTCTGTCACTCAGGCTGGAGTGCAGTGGCATGATCTCAGCTCATCGCAACCTCCACTGCCTGGGTTCAAGCAATTTTCTTGCCTCAGACTCCTGATTAGCTGGAATTACAGGCGTGGGCCACCATGCCTGGCTAATTTTTGTATTTTTAGTAGAGACAGAGTTTCACCATCTTGGACAGGCTGGTCTCAAACCCTTGACCTTGTGATACGCTCACTTAGGCCTCCCAAAGTGCTGGGATTACAGGCATGAGCCACCACATCGGACCAATAATTTAAAATTTAAAAATATATAGGCATTTATTTGAAACAAGTGCTTTCTAAATATTTTAATTCATAATTAGATTAATAGCAAAAAATGTTATATAGTAATTATCCTAGCCACTACATATAGAGGAGCCTTAAACTGACTAATTCATCAATATTCTATTTTCAAACCATGTGGGTACATCATTATACGCCCACGTGGTTTGAAATTTTAATCTAATTTTAGTTTAAATTTTCTTAATTAGTTGCCTAATGAAATCTTATATTAAAAATAAGATTTAAATTTTTTAATACATATAAACTCATATATTGCAAAATAATGTATTTTCAACTAATATCACAGACTTGCAGGAATATTCTCTTGAATAGGGCTACCTATTAATTAAGTCACTATGGGTAGATTTTGTAAAAAGCATCACTCTTCATCAGTTCTAAATTTTTTTTAGCTCAGGGATATTAGATTTAATAATTAGAATGCAAAAGGCTTAATTTTGTTTGCATTCTATTTCTTTCTTTCTTTTTTTTAAGATGGTAATTTTTTTTTTTAGTGTTTTATTACATTTTAGATTTTGGGGTACATGTGTAAAACATGCAGGATTGTTGCATAGGTACATACATAGCAATGTGGTTTGCTGCCTTGTGGAACATTTTAAGAACAGTATTGCCTGGCTTTATAAAACTCCGGTAGTGACAAATAAGTCAATTACAATTGCTAAATTTTGTTAATTCAAGACAGATACAAGTGAATAACATTATAAAATACACAGGATAAAGCATCCAAACCTATCAGCAATGTCAGCTTAAAATGTCAAGGTAATTCTGTTGTAGGTTATTATTTAAGAGACTTCAAGGCTTATTTTATGCTGATCAAACTAATTATACACTGTAGAATACTCTCTAGGATAATTGAAGCTCTATCTTATCACTAAGATTTCTCTTGTCCTGTTGTTTTTGTTAGTAGTAAAATTTAATTTGAACTTACTTTAGGGTAAGTAATAATCTAGTAAACAAAAACGGCCCAAACGAGAGGGAAAAGAAAACACAGCAGAGGCACATATTTAAAAGCTTTCTTGATTTGCTTTAATTTTTCTGAGCATGCCTGAGTTTGAAAATAAGTAAAATTCCAGTCAAAACATGTCCATATTTTCCAAACTACTTATCTCATTATGATTTAAAATATTTACATTTTTTTGTTCTACTTGAACTTTTTGTTTTCATTGTCACTCTGTTTTCCAAGTTTCCTCCATGCTTTTTAAATAGCTGTTTGTCAGATACTATTTTGCATCTCCACACTAGCAAATCTCCCATTTTGTCACCTACTTGTGAGAGAAGTCCAGTTCTGGTGTACCAAATATAGGAATTGCTCCAGATTGTCTTGAGTGTAAAGGATGACTCCCTAACATTTTAGTTCCTGTAGTCTGAGAGGCATTAGGGGCATGATATGCATCTGTCTAGTCCATGTAATTGCCCAAAAAATACTCTTGGACCAAGTTAATACAAACTACAAAATAATACTATAGCATATTTGACTTTATGTCTTCACTTGAAATACTGTATTTTGTTCTTTTCCAGAAGCAGGAAGAACAGTAAATGATAGATTGAGACCATAACTCTTGGTGTTTTGGAGTAAATTTATGTTCCTCATTCTATAGCTTTATTTCTTCTTGTGGTATTACTGGTGACTATTCTCAATTCTTACGGAATCTAGCACAGTGATAGTGCAGGATAGATCTTCAAAAATGTGTCAACTGTGTTGAATTTAAAAACCTTCAGTATAGATTTATAGCCTGGAATTGGAATAGTAGCACAAATGGTCCAATTGCTTTTAAGGCTAAATTAACTTATTTTGAATAAGGAATGGGGATATACATAATTTTATATTATAATCAGTTATACTTGAAGATTAAGCCTATACATCCAAGGTGTTGTTTTATTTCCTGTTGCTGTTTGTAATGTTCATTCAGCAGTGCTGGTAAAAACTGAGGTTCTAAATTCATAATCATATGTTTTAAAAGATGGTTAAGTGATGGAGATTTAATTTTTAGAAGGAAAATCAAAAGAATAGATACAATAATTATAGGGGAAGAAGGAATTTTTCCTATGTGTTAGCAAAGAGCCACTCATTTTTTTCCCAAAACAGTTCCACAATAGAACTATACACATTTATTAAATAATATTTCTGATGTATTTATGACATGTTTAGTCCCCCAAATCTGATATAATTATTTCACTATGGTAGAGATGATATGTAAATTTTATTTGGAAATTATTGATAGTTTTAAAGAGGACTCAAAGCAGGCTCTAATGAACCATAAGAGTTTATTTATTTTATAGATATCTATTTGCTTGTAACTTAATGACTTCAAGGAGTAAATAAAAGCTTTCTGACACAATCTTTCTGCAACAGATCTTTGAATGTAGTCAAATGTTAGTGGTCCCCATGATGTAGCTATTTGAATTCAAAGTATCTAAACACATTTTGAATACTTATGCTTTTTAATATAATTAATAAAATGTTTCATTTGGCTATTTTTTAAAAATTATTCTTTTAAACCATTAAAGATATCACAAATAATCGATATTAAATAGTTAATAGAGACACTAGACAGTTGATTAAAATGAAACAAACCAAGAGAGTGAGTGAAAAGGATCAATACTCAATGAATAAACAAAATATTAACAATAGCAGCTATTTTGAGTGCTTACAATGTACCAGGCACTTTCATAAATGTTTTATATGTATTTGAATTGCATGGAAACTAAGGTATAATAATATTGCAGAATCATCACCAAGCAAACACAGATAGTAAGTCATATATTTGAGATAAAACTCAAATAATCTCACTCTACTGACTGTGCTCCTAAGCACTTCATTATGGCAATCAGTAATAAATGTCTTAAGTATACCTTTAAATTCTTTTTCAAATTCATCATTTAGGATTATTAAGGTGACATATTAAAATTACAGTATAATTAATGTATTTACTTTGAAAATGATTATCAATATCTTTTTTATTTTATTATCAACAGAACAATTTAATATAGACTCTTTCATTTTAGTTTTATGTCACACATCCTCACACATTTTGGAACTTTAGAGAATATCATATACTTCTATCTCTGGATGTCAAGATGTAACATCAGCGGAGGACAGATAAATTGATTGAAACCATAACCCACTCTGGGATTGTCAGACACTACTGACATATGTATATCTGAGAGTTCATTTTCTGCCCTATGAAACTAATAGAATATAAAGAATAGAACAAAGAAAGTTTATGAGTAATCAAAAGAGAGCATATCGGGGGTTAAGGAAAGTCTCTTGCCCAATGCTTTTCAACATGCATTTTTGATTTGAATATAGCAAAAATCATTTCCTTTTGTTAAATATTAAAGCGTCTGACCATTAGTCATGTGTGCTGCTATTTTTTTCCTGTGAAAACATACATTTATTTCTCTGCTGCTGCCGTCAATGTTAGCTATATGGCTACATTAACTGTAAAATTCTTATTTTGGCAACCATCCAGAACAGTACAAGTAATTTGTTAATAACGTATCTCAGCCTATCACAAAATTTTCAATTTATCTTGGGTTAGTTGAGCACCTCTCTCATAACAAATTGTGAAAAATGATGTATAAATAGATAACACCACCCCTGCCTCAAGTGGCACTCATGATAGAGGGAAAGACCTGTTAATAACAGGCGTGAATAAACTCGTAAACATGTGTCAATAATTTGAAAGTGTTACTGAATGAACGAGTTGAGATCAATTAATCCTGTCTGAGAGTGAAGAGTTGCAGGAGGCTTAACATAGACCTGCTGTCCCTTAACTATACCTCGGAAGATGAGTATTAGCTCACCAGAAGAATACTTTTTTTCAGAGAATGAATTTAGTGATGCCATTGAAGCACACACAGATTGGAGCACTGAAATGGGAAGAAAACTTACATATGTTGAGGGACTCATGGACTGAATTAGGAAGCAGAAAGATGTGGCAGCTTCATTTGTGAAGAGCCAAACCATGTCTAAGATAAGAAGACAGGATTGGAGGCAAAAATTAAGAGCAGAGAAGAGGACCTAAGTGTGGGGCTAAAATTAATGTCTCCAGAAAGAAGAAATAGCTTTTAATCCTAGCCATTCACAAACAGGACAGAAAGGGAAGGTGGATAGACCTTTAAGTTATAGTTAAGGAGCTGCATATCCTTAGAAAATAGAATTAAATATAGCAAAGAAATTAAAATGGATTTACATGCTGCATTTAAGAAACTTAAAGATCTATATATTTAAAATATTAAAAAATCAAAATTGGTTTAAAATTATTTCTTGTCTTACATATTTTAAAGGAAAATATCTCTTTTTCAATGCAAGGAATAATAATTATAAGAAAAATAGCAACTGTTTGTGATTCCTAAGTAAGCTCATAGCCATAGTTAGCACTGTGCTAACATTGTTCTTTCCACAGATTTCTATGCATTGCCAAAGTTGAAGTAGTTCCTAAATTATAGTGTCTGGATTTCTAATTTCCTTTTCTTGTAAAATAAGGATTACAAATTATATTTAAATAGTTGTGTTTATATTTTATTTTTAAAGCTCTTACTGATACTATTAATAATGGAAATTTGAACAGAGATGCTTCAATACAACAAGTAATATTTTTACATTTGGAATCATCCATACATGCCTTAGCAGTTAACTTCACTATAGAACGGAAAACAAATTAGTTAAGTATGTTAAGTCTAAAAATATACTAGCAGATTAACCTTAAAAATACCATGATGCTAATTTTTAAAAGTTTTTTTAAAAACGTAAAATATCACCCTGGTCGTCTGAAAACAATTTATAATGATTTGATTTAACTTAGTAATATTTTTGTCATGAGAGGCATTTATTATAGCCTAATAGCTATAAAATAGGAACAAAAATTTTTAAATAGCTGTGTTGGCAGCAAATTTTTGTTAATACCATGATAGTTAAATTGGTATATTAGTCACCAATTTATGTGTATTTACTGTAAAATAACTGACTTATTAAATTGAAATCAAGTCAATTTTTTGATTCTTAATTTGCACTGTGACCACTCATCCTGTTGATTACATGTTTAAGTACAGTCCTAACTGATCATGGAGTCTTTTGCTATAAATTATAGAAACAGAATTACAGATTTCACAGGTTGGTTGTGGCTTAATGACAAATTTCACAATTTGAATAGAAAAAGGATATAAACACACACAGGAATAAGGTAGTTACATGGATTTATGATGCGAAAAACTCTCTTTTCTAATGTATGCAGACATATTGATAAATCTAATGTGAGAATACAGAGAGAATATTAAGCAGTGAGAAAATCAAAGGATATGCTATCAATTACATCTATCCAAACTTTTAAAAGGAAAGGCATATACAGGATTTGATATTTAAAATTCACAATATGTTAACTTAATAAATAAAAGCATACAGCTTTAATAAATGAAATGTTATTTAGTAAAACAAAAAATGGGATTGCTTGTATGTGTTACACTAAATTTTTCTCATACATGTGGTATTTTTTACCGATTATGCCTTTGATTCTGAAAGGAAACAATTCATTTCAAAAACACACTTTGAAAAAGTGCAGCATCCATCTTTTCATAAAGGACTATCAGGTTCATAAAGACCTGAATATTAAAGATAGGTCTTTCAGTGATGGGCAAACTTCTAAGTTTTTGACAGTGTTTCAGAGGAAGAATTTTGATTTTCTTTAGGTTTGAGAATTATACTTTATAAGAACTAGTCTAATTTTTAATTCTTTATACCTTATTTTGTGGATCTTTAAAATTAGTAAGAAAATATGAAATGGTAGTTAACTCAAAACTAATGACTATAAGAACATTTGGAAGATTTAAAAAATCACGTTAATATAATGCCTTTTTATTAATATCAGAATATTAATAACAGTATTTAAGTGATTAGCCTTTGAAGTCAGACATACCAGTGTTCAAATACTTCCAGGCAATCAAGCCTTAGACAAGTTATATAAATTCACTAAGAATTAGTTTTTCTGTCTCTAAAATGACGCAACGGTAGTTTTGCAAGGATTAACTGAGCACGTAATAAATAAATGTTCATTAATATGTTTTATTACTATTAGTAGTAAAATTTGTATTTATGTAGCTGAGTGATGTACTAAGAGTGTTCATTGCAAAATCATTTATATTAACCAAATGTTGAAAACAACTAAAATATAAAGATAATAATACACAATTAAAAAAATGAGTAAATCCAAGAGTATTGTTATGAATATATATGCAGCACATATTGTTTGATAAAAACATAGGTCTAAAAGTGTACACTTGATGATTCAATTTTCTTTTTTTTTTTCTTTTGAGACGGAGTTTGGCTTTTGTTGCCCAGGCTGGGGTGCAAAGGTGCGATCTCGGCTCACCACAACCTCTGCCTCCCGGGTTCAAGCCGTTCTCCTGCCTCAGCCTCCCGAGTAGCTGGGATTACAGGCCCCCAACATCACACCCGGTTCATTTTGTATTTTTAGTAGAGACAGGGTTTCGCCATGTTTGTCATTCTAGTCGCAAACTCCTGACCTCAGGTGATCCTCCCGCCTCGGCCTCCCAAAGTTCTGGGACTGCAGGTTTGAGTCACAGCGCCGGGCCTCAACTTTTTAATAGAAGTATAATTGTGCATTAAATGTAACTATTTGTGAAAAATAACCACATATACTAGCAATCCTCTTTATTTTTTAGTTTATTTATTTATTTTTTGAGACTGCATCTTGCTTTGCCGCCAGGCGCCAGGCTGGAGTGCAGTGGCGCGATCTGGGCTCACCGCAGCCTCCACCTTCCGGGTTCAAGCCATTCTCCTGCCTCGGCCTCCCGAGTAGCTGGGACTACAGGCGCACGCCACTGTGACCAGATAATGTTTGTATTTTTTTAGTAGAGACGAGGTTTCACCATGTTGGCCAGGATGGTCTCGATATCTTGACCTCGTGATCCGCCTGCCTCGGCCTCGCAAAGCGCTGGAATAACAGGCGTGAGCCACCGCGCCCGGCAGTAATCCTCTTTAAATGGCATTGCAGAAGACCTTATTTTACTTTATATATCTCCTTATTCTGAATTTTTATAGTTAATATATATATAGTTTTGTAGTGAATATATATGTAGTAGCTAAAATAGGTGAATTTCATTTGCAGAGAAAAATAATTATGGTGTTTCAGTTTAAAAATTAATGTAATAGATTTAAAAAGAATGTATATCGTTCTTAAACAGTGTAAGTTGGTCTGTCAAATAAATGAAGCTTAAGATAAAACAATATTGTTTTGCTTATATTCTCCCCCTTTCACTTAAAAACACCTTCTTTGTACATTTGTGTATCCTTTACCTTGTCAATTTTACTGCCTATTAATGCCAAAAATTTTCAGGGATTGTGAGATGCGCTAATGACTTGTTCATTATCTCTTACTTAGGCCCCTATAGCTATATAATTCCAAAGTCCTACACACATGCAAACCTCTCATGTAAAAAAACTGCTGACTCTATGAGCTTATAAAGTATCCAGATGTGGAAACTTTGTATGAATTTGCAGAGATCGCTAGTTAACTTTTTGGTTTGTTTTGCTGTTATTGTGTTGACATTCAAGATTGGGCATTCAGATTGGGCATCATAGACCCTTTTATTTCTAGGTGAACTTAGTGTCTTTTCACATAAATGTTAAAATAACTACTTTCATTCTAAAATACAGTCAGAGACACTTGTAGCCTTGGATATAGCTGTCCTTTAGCTAATTGAAAGGTGCAGCATTGCTTTACCCACTCACTGTTGCTGGTAAAATGCAAAATTAAATGTGCATGTGCCTATCCAAATACCTGTTAGTAGGTGAACAACTTTTATGATATTTCTCATACTCTTTATTTATTTCTAATTTATATTTGCTATTTACTTACTCTTTGACCTAGATACATTTTTGCCTGTGGATATTCGCCTTAACTAGTACTTATAGACAGAGAGAGAGAAAAAAAAATAAAGGAAAGAATGAAGGGAGGAAGGAAGGAAAGTAGGAAGGAAGGAAAGAAGGAGAGAAGGAAGTAAGGAAGGAAAAGGAAGGAAGGAAGAAACGGAAAATTCTCAATTTTCTAGGGTCTATATTTTCTGGAAAATTTTGTTATGTTTCAGTTAATTTTTGTGACTTTGTCAACCTTTATCTTCTGTGTAGCCAGTTGTCTTCCATATTGTGGAATCTCAGTGGTCCTCAGATATGGAACATGGGTTTAATATAAGAATTATTATTCAAATCAAACACAATCATCTCAGTGAGGCAAAATGGGATCAAATTGATTCGAGATATTGTAGATACTCTATTTCTATTCCTAGTCACATAAATTTCTTTCCTTTCATTTATCTTTCTTTCCTTACTGTTTTATTCAGGACAGGAATAATTATGGTGTGTTTCTATGCTAAGATAATCCTCTAAACTCATGGTAACATCATGTGAATTGGTATTGCAAATGACATGGATGCAAATTGGCGTTTGCATTACCAATTCACATAATGCAGTCCTATAGATCTGAAGACCTCAGAGATTCCAAAAAGTCCTTAATATTCACAGGTAGTCACATGCTGGGAAGATGGTCTACAGGTAATTTATACTTTTATAGAGCATAAAATGTAAGTTGGGTTGCTATCCATTTCATTTCAGATCTTGTAAAAAGAGACTGTACTCTGAATAACAATTTCAAGAAGATTATTGACTCAGGAGGTTACAAGAAATTATCCAATAAATATGTGTTGAAGGAGAGGGCTCTGGGCTTATACACTGGATGAGTCTAGTAAGAGCTGATGAGCAGAATTGAATGTGTAAAGTTATGCTGAATTGAAAGAGTCTTGAGGTAAACTGTGATTGTCAGGCATTAATTTTGAATTAATCCTCATTTTTAAAACACTGAAAAAATGTGAAATTTGACAATCACCTAATATAAACCAAGAGCTGATATACTAGATCAGTACTGGTATAAAAGCTGTTTACAAAAACCAGTTTCTACCTTTTAAATTAAATTTATCCACATAGTCCCATTCTAAATATCCAAATTTCCAAATTTATTCTGAGTTTTCAAAGCAAAATATTAAGCATAGCATAAAATATAAGTTACATGTATATAAATAACATTCAAAAGAACATTGAAAGGTGATTTCAAAGTTAAATAAAGCTATACAAAGATGTGTAACTTCTACAAAGATATTCCTCTCTGTTTAAATTGAATGGTTGTAATTATTCAATTTTACTTTAAATTTGACACTTTAGAATATTTTGTTACTGTGTCAGGTGATTTTTATGTATTTAATCCTTAGATGATTGGTATTATTCTCCCTGCTGTCTAGATGCAGACACAAAGTATAACATGTAATAAGTGAGAGAATCCATGTCTATACAACCCAAAACCCGGTGGACCTTCCCACTGAAAAACACTGTCTCAAAATAAAATAATGTAATACTTTAAGTTCCCAATAATAAATTATCACAAGTTTGTATATCTGTCATTTTAATAAGACTTTAAGTTAATACAATTAAAACAGATTTTTGAAATGTATAATTGAACGTAAATACGTATCACAAGAGGAGTCTTGACTATGCCATTGGATACTAAGAGGTGAACATGTTATTCTAGTCATATGAAAGACTACATCATATAAACAGAAGAAAGCAGAGATACTAACAACAAACGTGACTAACAAAGTTCAGATACATTTAGCTTGGTAGTTGAGTAATCAATTTTAAAGAAAACTGTGTGTGGCCAAAACACCCTCAATGTACTTTTTCCTCTGCTCTCACACAGTGATCAACACAGAATTCTTCTGTTAAAAATGTGAGGAATTTCTCCCCACCAACAAACAAGCAATCAGTTCTTCCATGGACACCAGCTGGTGTCCTCTAATTCAGTTCCCTCACCATCTACCTGAAGATGATGTCAGATACCACAGATTGAAGGCTCAGTCTCCAAGCCTCCCCACTCCTTCTGACACCCATCACAAGTCTGGACCTTGGGAATTTCTGACCAGCTGGCCTCAAGATGGGGTTCCCACAATCCCACCTTTCAGTTTATTTGCTAAAGCAGCTCACAGAACTCAGGGACAGCGTTACTTATGATTACCAGTTTATTATAAAGACATTTTAAAGCATACAAATAAACAGCCAGATAAAGCAATACATAGACTGAGGTCTGAAAGGGGTACTGGGAGAGCTATTATCCCTATGGAGTTGGAGTAGCCCACCATCCCCTGCACGTGGATGAGTTTTTGTTGACCTTCTTGTAAGCCTCCATGTGTTCAGCTATCCAGAAGCTCTCTTTACCCAGGCCTTTTGGATTTTTATCTAAGCTTCATTATGTAGGCATGATAGATTAAATAATTGGCTATTAGTCTTAAGCATAATATTTAATCTGTCTCCCTTCCTCAGAGTTTGGGGCATAGGGCTGAAAGTTTGAAGCGTAGGGATAAAAGTCCAAACTCTCTAATCATACCTTGGTCTTTCTCATGATCAGTTCCCATCCTGAAGCCACCAAGGGACTGCCAACCACCAGTCAGTCATTAGCATACAAAAAGTCATGTCTTTGGAGAGGCTAAGGATATGAGGGAGCAGTATACCAGGATATGGGGTTGAAAACCAAATATATATTTTACAATTTCACCAACAGTGATAAGGATCTATAACTAGAAACACTGAAATGCATTAAAATGTTACATATTATAATAAAAGCAAATGAAGGTGATTAATTTTTTTTAAATAATACAAGAAATATTCTGGTGCTGCTTTCAACTCTGTTTATCTCCATTATACAAAGTTGCTTCACTGATAAATGTATTGAACAATTACTTGATATTTAAAACATACAGTCTTTCTTTTCTTTAGGGAGAAGGTGTCTTAAAAATTTAGAAATTGTTTTGTAAAAAAAGAAAACATAAAATAGCTTAAATTAAAAAAAATTAAAAATACTTTGTGAAAAAATATTACATAGCAGCTAAATTAATAGGCAATTTAATGTGTCTTACAGTCTCAAAACTGGAATTTTGAAATATTCTAGTATCAGAATTACTAGTTAGAGGTCTCATTTTTCTTCAATAAAAGATATTAGGAATCACAATATATGAATAAGACGAAGTGGAATAGTCCAAGACGAGATATGGTAGAGGAGTCAGGTTGGCCTTTGCAGCTTCCATGATTCAGTTACACTGTAGCTAAGAGTCATTAAAGTGAGTAAGTAACAAAACAGAAACAAAAACTAAAAGATATTTGTTTTCTGATCTCTCTCTCTCTACATATATATATATATATACATATGTATATATATATATATATATTTAGTATTTTTGTACTCTTCTTTGATTGTATTTTTTTTGGACTGTTGCTTAATGTTCTTAACCACCATTGTGCCATCCATTCTTTGTTCTGTTCAGTGATTTCTGAAGGATAATCCTAGCCCAAATGCTTGGCTCACCTACGTAATTCTTTACCTTGATAAGTATTTGTGTGCCTCTCTCTATATGTAAGGAAAGAGTATAATACACATATTATATACTATTAATTACGTGGACACACTATTAATTCTTTCTATATTTTATATGTGTAATTTATTTAGATTTTTATTTTTTATCACAAATTTAAATTATAGTGATCAAAATTTGTGACGATAGTGTCTATTTGTTATTTCCATTTGTGACTGAATTGACGTGCTTACTTATTGCCAGTATTTGGAAAATAATAATCCAGGAATTTAAATAATTATTTTTTTCTGTGAAAGAGGATATTATTTATTCCAACTATTCCTTCTCGATAAAAAATCAATCTCTTAAATTGCTTATTACCATATGTTAAAATTTCAATTAGTGTGTATATTTTAATAGCTTGACATGTTATGTTACCAGCATATTTGCTTTTTATATAACTTTGGCGATTCTAAAGTTTTGCAAATCCCTCAATGTCAAGAATTCTGTGACATAGCTGTTTTCTCCCAGACATTAGTGGAAACCTGCATATTGGTACTGAAATATCAGTGCTGCTCTTGATGTTAGGTTTATAAAATACAGATGTTAGGTTTATAAATACACACATATGTGTGTTCTTATATTTTCCTATAATGTAATAGTTAATTATTATTATCATTATTTTGAGACAGTCACCCAAGAGTGCAGTGGTATGATTTCCACTCACTGCAACCGCAGCTTCCCAGGTTCAAATGATTCTCCTGCCTCAGCCTCCTGAGTAGCAGAGACTACAGGTATATGCCACCATGCCCAGCTAATTTTTGTATTTTTCATAGAGATGGGATTTTGCCATGTTGGCTAGGGTGGTCTTGAACTCCTGACTTCAGTTGATCCACCTGCCTCAGCCTCCCAAAGTGCTGAGATTACAGGCGTGAGGCACTGCTCCTGGGCAATAGTTAATTTTTAACATAGCTTTCCAGATCGCCTTTTAACAGTCTTTAACATGTTAATATTAAAATAGTCTCCGTGAAAATAGTAAAATACTTTTAAAAAATATAAATGTTTAAGTACATGAAAAATTGAAATATAAATTTAAAAGAATAATTTCATAAATAGCATAGCACTCTCAATAATTTTCTTGTTACTAATAGTTGTCAAGTAAGTACATTGAATATAGAGAATATGTATCATAGAAAATAGGGAAAACTATAAAAAAATCAGAAAGTAAAACCTAATAGGTAAATAAATTGAAATATTTAAACTCTTTAACATTGGAGTGTCAAAGTTTTTGCACCAGCTGATTCCAGGAATAAAGCTCATGCACTTATATTTCTAGTTAATCATGCACTTATATTTCTAGCTATTACAGATAAAAATAAGAATTCATCTTTAAAAAACACATTTAATAAAACCCCAGGGTGGGTAGGAGGAAACAGCAAATATCATGCTCTTTTGCTCTTGTTTCTCACTGGAGACAGGTTCTTTAGTTAAAAGAATGTTATTTGGGCTAGTTGCTCCAAGGGTTTTTTTTTTCTTTATAACAGAATAAGACCTTTTTGTTTAAAGATAAATGGAAATGCCAGACTTTCCACTTTCCATGGTATTTTCTCAAGTTATTATTAGTTTATCTCCAGAATAAAGATTCAGGTAGAGAACTGCACTTGCGTAGATACCATGCTAAATTGTAAATGGGAAAACACACACACACACACGCACACACACACACACACAC
>PVKP010007678.1:0-76057 GCA_004027715.1 Plecturocebus donacophilus | reverse complement strand
TATCCTGGCCAACATGGTGAAACCCCGTCTCTACTAAAAGTACAAAAAAATTAGCTGGGCATGGTGGCACTTGCCTGTAGTCTCAGCTACTTGGGAGGCAGAGACAGGAGAATTGCTTGAACCCAGAAGACAGAGGTTGCAGTGAGCTGAGGTCGCACCACTGCACTCCAGCCTGGTGCCTGGTGAGGGAGTGAGACTCTGTCTCAAAAACAAACAAACAAACAAAACAAAACAAAAAAAAACAACTAAAATAATCTTCCACTCCACTGCCTGGTGGACTTGCCAGAATTTTCATTTCAGTCTATCATTGTCCTTCAATTTTCTAAGAGCTGTCAATAAGAAAACAGTTTATCTTAAAGAAATTTGCTTCACAGACATCACAACTTTGACAAATTGCATAACTGACTGGTTTTTTGCATAGAGAAATCATTCCTCCTGATTTCCTTATCAGTATATACCATGTAATAGGGGTGCTACATGGAATGAGCACCTGCTACTGTGCCTCTGCACATAAACTCAATGACATAAAGAAATAATCTGTGGACACCCCCATACTATGCTTGAACTTTAGGCATTTATTGAAAACTTATACATGCCATATAAACAAACTAAACTCTTTTAGCTGCTATACCACATTTCCACAAAAGCTGTCTGCTGGTTGGAGAGGCTATAGCCTGACCACATTCTTTGCCATTGTCTGTAAGGGGTAAGAAATGGCACATGGCAACATGGCAGGCAGACTCATGAACACAGGCCTGGGGCAGTGCTTTCTTCTTCCTCTTTTATTCCCATCAGTGCTAGGCCAGAGAGTGAACCCTGAGTGCTGCAATAAATGAGAAACAAAAGTAGGTTTTTATCCGTAAGGTTTAATGAATGGTTATAAATGCCTAGAGATATTTTTTTCAAGCATGTGTATGTGTGCCATGGGGCAAGGGCAGGAAGGTTTATGGAAAGCTGCCTGCTGAATGTGGTTTAATGGAAAAAGCACTGATGAGTCCCAGAAGCCTAGATTCAAATCCTACCTCTACCAATTAAGAGATATGAGGCATATCTATAAACTTATGATATATTTAAATTACTGTCTCACAGGGATTTAGTGAAGAGGACCAACAATAGCAAACATACACTGAGCACTTACTACATGCCAAGCATTGTTCTAAGCACTTGTCTCATCCTCAAAACAGCTCACCGATGTAGGTACAAGTGTTATCCTCATTTAAAAAGTAAACAAGCTCATAGACATTATATGGCTTGCTCAAGTCATACAACTGTAAAGTAACAGAACCAGGATATCAATAATTGCAATCTGTCATTAGAGCCCTTATAAATTGCTGCTAGAGTCTTAATCTTGGTTCATTTCATACTTGTGTAGCACCTGCTAGGTGCCAGGGGCTGTTTGAAAAATGTCACAAAACATTAACTTATTGAAAAATGTTACAAAACATTAACTTATTTAATAATGCTTGTTGTAGAAAACCTGGCATGGTGCTTGGAATTTAGGAGCCATTCAATACATGTTAGTTCCCTGCCACCCTGTAATAAATATTCATGGAATTGGGTTAGAGTTGAGGAGCTCTCTGAGGCAAAGCAGGCAGAAATGAGCAAAGACAAACACAGAATCTGTCTCCACCTGATATCTGAACTTAAATTTGCAAACACTAGAATTTCGTGTATGGAGAACTAGAGCTTGAAGGGCAGGAGAGTTGCTCTGAAGTCAGACACACCATCAGCGTTCAAGTCCTGACTGCACTTGCTAGCTCTGTGACCCTAGAAAACTGCTTAATCTGAGACTTTTTCTCTACTTTGTTAAATAAAGATTCTAACAACCTCAACCAAAAATGCATATGAAAGTTTTAGCACAGTACCTGGGTTTGATAAATTACTGTTGTTTTCAATATTAATTTAAACACTACCAAAAATGTAAGGATTAAAAGCCAAGTCAAGACCCCAGCCTAAGGAAACCTTCTATTGTTTTAGCTATTCATTTTTTCCCAAGGTTTCCCAAGAGTATCTGTTGCCATCATAGACACAGCTGCACAAACAAGGCCCAGAGAAATCTGTCACACAGCAAGCTTCCACAGCTTGGGGAAATGCATACTACTGCTGTGAGTTTGATCAGTATGTCTACAGAAATCAGAATGTGACTTTTAAAAGACAGGACTAGTTCAGGTTTCTTCACCTCAGGATTTGCTGCTTGCAGAGGGGCTTAATTCTCCTGACTTCTCAAATTTATCTTAGGATCTTTGTCTCAGTTACAATTTAAGTGTTTTTGCTCCCTAACCCCAGCACTTCCTCCTCTGGCTTCACCCTTTGTGGAATATCTAGGAAGAACAATGATTTGGGCTACTCTTCACTTAGTTTACCTACACAGTGGCAGACTGCAGTCTAAGTATTCTACGTTGGAACATGAAAACCCAGCCCACCTACCACCATACACGGCCCCTGAGGAGCTATTCAAGGACAAGTCTATCTGTTCCCCAGAGTCCACCTCTTAACCAAAAAACTTTTACTGGCAACTTGTGGTCACTTTTTACTCTGTTCCTGTTAGCTTACCCATAGCCTGTTTAAAGTCTGTTGGTCTAAGATGCTTTCTTCCCCCCAATCTAAACACCTAATACTTGTTTCTGCTTTTCAGAGAAAGCAGTTCTTTCAAGCTGCCCAGCAGGTAGACCATCCCCCTAATGGCCCTCAGATACATGTTAAAAGAGCTTTATGACAGGATATGAATTTCTGATTCAGCTTCAAGGCCAGAGGTATTCATGCTCTGTCAACTCTTAGAGTGTCAGAATTTTTTTTTTTTTTTTGAGGCAAGAGTCACTCTATAGCCCAGGCTGAAGTACAGTGGTGCAATCTCAGCTCATTGCAACCTCTGCCTCCCGGTTTCAAGTGATTCTTGTGCCTTAGCCTCCTGAGTAGCTAGGACCACAGGCACACACCACCAAACCTGGCTGGGTCTTTTGTTTGAGATGGAGTCTCACTCTGTCACCCAGGCTGGAGTGCAGTGGCGTGATCTTGGCTTACTGCAACCTCCGCCTCCCAGGTTCAAGTGATTCTTCTGCTTCAGCCTCCTAAGTAGCTGGGACTACAGGCATGCACCAACATACCTGGCTAATTTTTATATTTTTAGTAGAGATGAGGTTTCGCCATATTGGTCAAGCTGGTCTCAAACTGCTGACTTCAGATGATCCGCCTGCCTCAGCCTCCCAAAGTGCTGGGATTACAGATGTGAGCCACTTCACCCGGCTTTTTTGTATTTTTGGTAGAGACAGGGTCTTGTCATGTTGCCCAGTCTGGTCTTGAACTCCTGAGCTCAAATGATCCACCCACCTTTGCCTCCCAAAGTGCTAGGATTATAGGCATGAGCCACTGTGCCCAGCCAGATGTCAAAATCTTGAGACTTCTTAAAATTAACACATCCAAGGTTTACAAATTGTTCATATAAGCCACTATCTTCTTTCCCTTCCTCCCCCAATATAGTCATTCATTTAGCTGCCCACTCACTCATTCCAAAACTGCTCATCTTTATGCTTTAAGATTTAACATCAATTTTTCTTTAAAGAAAGGGTTCACAGTTAAAAGGGTATGACAATTACTGATTTATTCCAAATCCCTCATGTTACTGAAAGGAAATTTAGTGGGGAAGTAGCTTGGCCACTTCTGAGAGGAGATAGGTGATTAAGCTGGAACTAGACTCAGAGTCCTGCTCCAGTATTCCTCAAGCGTAGAATCAGCAAAACGGGCCCTGTTATTTCTTAAAGCAGAGGTGTCAGTGGGGTAAAAGATACAGAAGGCAGGAACACATTCCTCATATGTGGGGAGGTCACACCTAAGCCTTAGGCCTTGTTCTGAGGCTTCACTTTTTTTTTACTCAAGTGGAGTTAGCAGCTACTTCTTACTCCAGAGAGGAGTAAGAAGGACATAAGACCCCTGGTTTTAACTGGGGATAAGCTATCTCCTTGAGGGACCAATAAATGTAGTTATACAAGAGCATATAAATGTGAAATGGGAATACAATGCCTGTCTCTTAGAACTATGAGAATTAAAGAGATGATTCATGTAAGACCTCATTATGTGCCTAAACATCAGCAAAAGGCTTTTTCTCTAACAACAGCTGAAATCCAGGGGACATAGTCTTGAAGGGATACCCTTTCCAGTCCTTACCTCTTGGTTCCTGGCAGAAGGATGAGGCAGAGGGTGCCCGGGAACAGTGTGTTGTAGAGCTTTACAATCTTCTGACCCCAGCGCCAGGCTACTATCTTCAGATGGTCCACTTTCAGAGTCTGGGATCAAAGCCATGTGTCAACACTCAGCCAGAACACTCTCTGGTTACCTTTGCAAGGGCTGCAACACTCTTCCTCCGGCTCTAAGGCTATGGGATTCCAGTAAAGGTTCCAGACAAATCCCTTGTCTAATGCTGGAGCCCGCACTGCAGGTTCTCTGCTCACCCAGCATCCCCAGGCCTCCAAGTTGGTTTAGGACTTCCTCAGGGGAGGACAGCTACTGTCCTTTCCTCCAGATGGATCTTCTAGAGACCCAAACTAGGGGAGCCACATTGCTGATGAGGGCTCTGATCTTGCTTCTGCCATTAAGTCTCTTTGTGACCCTGGACAAGTGACTTAACAACTCTAGCCCCTACTTTTTATTTGCTAAGTATGAGAGATTAGACTAAGACAGGGTTTCCTAAGCTTCAACTATTCACCTTCTACCTCCACTCTTCTGCTGATATAGCCCTCTAACATTTTTCCATAAAGTGAGTTAATTTCTTCCTTAGCCTTGTCTAACTAATACCATCCACAAAATCATAGGCTCAATGTAGTTGTTGTATACTTTAACAAGTATTAGCGAAACAAGTCTATTCAGATGTTTTAGATATAATAAAAAGACAAGTCCATAACCATGAAAGTGGAAACAAAAAAAAGACCATCTATGACAACTACAATTTATCATGTGTATGTACCACACTTTGGAAACCCTAGACTAGATCACTGAATAATTATCCAGCTCTCTGACCTCCTGCCTTGGTCCCTCAAAGTCCCTTGGAGACCCAGAAGACTAAAAACCTAAGTTTAGCAGGTAGGGAGTGGGCAAAACTCTGAGAGATCTGGGAGAAAAGGAGATGTGGCTAGGACTAGAGGAAGCTGTAAAGTGAAATAATACCGAGGCAAGGACAGAAAAAAAAAGATTAAAGGATTAAGTGTCACTGAGTAGAACTCTCCTGACACCTTCTCCAAGACACCTTCACTCACTCACCTGCAAGGCCTCCTGTTCCAAGGGGGGAGGTACAACATGAAGTCCTGGGGGACTTGATTCAGGTGGTAAGCCTCTGAGCCAGGCGTGGAGGTGCCTGGGGGTTAGGGCACGCCTGCCTTTCAGCCTCCAGTCCTTGCCTGTGAGAATGTTGAGGACCCTCTGGGCACTGCCAAAACTTTTGAATTCTG
This sequence comes from Plecturocebus donacophilus, assembly GCA_004027715.1. Lineage (NCBI taxonomy): Eukaryota > Metazoa > Chordata > Mammalia > Primates > Pitheciidae > Plecturocebus > Plecturocebus donacophilus. The sequence goes on along the minus strand of PVKP010007678.1, from coordinate 70,619 downwards.
AAAACAAGAACGCCCACCTTATGTTATTAAGGGCCAAGAAAGCTGATCACCATCCAAGCTGCCTGGCCAGGGCCATGGGAGAAGGACAGAATCAGAAACTGTGCTGCCCTGGTCCAGCCCAGGAGGTGAATCTTCCCTTCTCTGACCTCATGTTATCACCAACCCCAGTTTCCTTCCCCAAAGCTACATTCAGTAGCATAGACTTACTCAGGAAGCAGTATTTTTTCTGCTTTCCATTTTTAAGATCTTTAGGCAAAATCACAGCTTCTAGGCCAAGAAAGAGGTGGGGCTCCTGCAACAGCTGTTCTTTGAAGGTTTCACTCACTCTAGAAAGATATAGAGTGCCTTGATTTTCAGAATCTCTTTGCAGCTCATTCACGAGGGTGTCACAATCAAGTGTGAGCTCTGTCACAGGTCTTTGCACCTAACCAAGGAAAGTTGGTATTAGTTGTAGAAAATCAATTTAATTTTCAGGCCTGTTGAATACTAGCAAGTATCAGGTTGATGCAAAAGTAATTGCAGATTTTGCCATTACTAATAACTTCATTTTTCAGTTTCCTAAAATTTTTCAGTTTCCTTCCTTTTCTGTAAAAGGAAACTAAAGATAACCGTCTCACTGAATTATATTAGACTTAATTGATAAATACATATATATATTTCCATGTAAATATATTCTCTTCAGTTTCTTGCCTCCAACCCTTAATGAAATTCTGTTTATGTGCATCAGAAACTTCACAATACCATCATTTGATCTCCCTGAAAGATGAAGGAAAGGGCAACCACAAAGAACCCCCCAGAATAAACCATTTGGGGCTTAAGTAGTAATACAGAATACAAGAAAGACTCCAATCTAGCCCAGGATGATTTCTGACAAAAATGAAAGCTGTTATGTCTTCAGTCACTGCCAGTAGGAGAATGTCAGACTTGGCTGAAGACTTTTCATAGTAAAAGTCTTGTGCCTGGGCCTCTTGAGGGTGTTTCCTATATGTCCTCAGACACTACAAATACAGGCTGTGGTAGGCCAGACCTGAGCAAAGGGGGCTGCTTTTGGCTTTCTCTTGTCACCCTACCTTGATGCAGGTACCTTCTAACAGAATGCCATCCAAGGACTCTATGGCCAGCTGGGCAGCTTCTAGAACTTCATACGGTATACAGAGATGAGGCTGCAGAAAGATGAAGATTTCCTCACCATTGCTTTCCAGCTCAAACTGCTAAAGAAGGGGCTGGGGAAAGGATTCAAACTACAGTGGCCAGAGTCACCAGAATGGATGCCCTTGCTGTGCTGGGCTACACAGGTATTGACTGTAAACTGTCAACTTTAAATGGAATCATCAAAGTTCAGGAACTAGTTTTCAGACAACTAATCTTTGTCATTTAAAATGGAATTACCCAACAAGCTTTTCATAATATTTATTATGTATCACTAAAGTCATCACTGCAACTCATGAGCAGAGATTCCCATTTGTCTGTTAGCTTAATTTTAGACACATAGCTCTCCTATAAGCTTGGGAGGGATAAGTTCTTCCACTGGATAGGCTTCATCTTCAAATGGTCTGCTTTTCTGTTTGGTAACTCAGAGTAACTAAATCTTTGTGATTATCTGAGCTATAGCACCAGTAAAAGCCTTCCCACAGAAAAGTTTCATGACATTGGATTTGGCAATGGTTTCTTGAATATGACATCAAAGGCAGGCAACAAAATTAAAAATAGACAAATTGGACTTCATAAAAATTAAAACCTTTTGTATATCAAAGGACACTAACAGTAGTGTCAAAAAGTAACCCCTAGAATGGAGAAATAGTTGCAATCACATATCTAATTAAAGATTAATATCCAGAATGTACAGAGAACTCCCACAATTCAACAATAAAAACCCCAAACAACCTGATTTAAAAATGGGTAAACATTGCAGAGTAGCTGGAACTGAAAAAAATAAGAAAAAAAGAGCAAACAGGTGAATACACATTGCCTATGATACTCAACATCACTAATCATTAGGGAAATGCAAATCAAACCCAAATGAGATACCATTTCACATCCATTAGGATAGATATTATTAAATAAAATAGAAAACAAGTGTCAGTGAAGATGTAGATAAGTTGGAATCTTTGTTGTTTGATGATAGGAATATAAAATGGTATCGCCACTGTGGAAAATAGTATATCGGTTCCTCAAAAAATTAAACACAGAATTACTATTTGATCCATCAATTCCACTTCTGGGTATATGCCCAGAAGAACTGAAAGCAGGGTCTTGAACAGAGATATGTAGAACCATGTTCATAACAGCATTATTCGTGAAAGTCAAAAGGTAGCAACAACCTAGGGTTGGGCACACTGGCCCACACCTGTAATCCCAGAACTTTGGGAGGCCGAGGCGGGCGGATCTCTTGAGCCCAGGAGTTTGAGATCAGCCTGGGTAACATAGAGAGACCCTGTGTTACAAAAAATTAGCCGGGCATGGTGGTACACACCTGTGGTCCCAGCTACTCAGGAGGCTGAGGTGGGAGGATTGCTTGAACCCAGGAGGGTGAGGCTGTAGTGAACTGTGATCATGCCACTGAACTGCAGCTGGGTGAGCAAGACCCTATCTCAAAAAAAAAAAAAAAAAAAAAAAAAAAAAAGGTAGAAACAACACAAATGTCCATCAATGAATGAATGGATAACCAAAATGTGGTATATACATGAAATGGAATATTACTTTGCCTTGAAAATGAAATTCTGATACATGCTATAACATGAATGAACCTTGAAGACATGCTAAATGAAATAAATCAGAAACAAAAGGACAAATATTATATGATTCCATTTACATGAGGTATACAAAGTAGTCAAATTCATAAAGACAAAAAGAAAAACAATGATTACCAGGGGCTGGGGGAAGGGGTAATAGGAAATTATTGCTTAATAGGAAATTTCAGTTTGGGATGATGAAAAAGTTCTGGAGATGGATAGGGGTGATAGCTGCACAATATCAATGTACTCAATGTCACTTAAAAATGGTTAAAAAGGTACATTTTAGACTGGGTGTGGTGGCTCAAGCCTGTAATCCCAGCACTTTGGGATGCCAAGGTGGGAGGATCACCTGAGGTTGGGAGTTCGAGACTAGCCTGACCAACATGGAGAAACCCCATCTCTATATATTTAAAAACAAAAACAAAAACAAGGCACGTTTTCTGTTATATGTATTTTACTCCCCCACCCCCTCAAAAAAGGGCCAAGAGAAAGACTTAGAAAGAGGTTAAGTCCCTTGCTATAGATTTATCCCCCAATCTACCTTCTCAAATACAAAAATACAATCTTTGTATTTGTATTTTTAGTAATAGAAAAGCTATTAGTAAAAGATTTGGAAGCTGGGTGCAGTGGTTCATGCCTGTAATCCCAGTACATTGGGAGGTAGATCACTTGAGGTCAGGAGTTCAAGACCAGCCTGGCCAATATGGTGAAACCTTGTCTCTACTAAAAACACAAAAATTAGCCAGGCATAGTGGTGCACGCCTATAGTCCCAGCTACTTGGGAGGCTGAGGCACAAGAATTGTCTGAACTGGGGAGGCAGAGGCTGTGGTGAGACGAGATCACACCACTGTGTTCCAGCCTGGGCTGGGCCTCTGTCTCAAAATATATATATATATATTGAATTAAAAAATTTGGAGACAGCACATTTTAAAATATCTAGGCTCCTGCACTTACATCACTTTAGAAGTGTTTTTACTTCACTTTCAGACATAGTAATATACCAGTTTAATAGTTACCTAGTTCCAAATTCTAAAGGAATACTATGTTTGCGATGAAGTCTTGCCCTAATCCCTTTACCTAATTCTTCTCTCTGGAGGTCTCCATTGTTATCCATTGTTACCTTTATTGTGTATCATTCTACAAACATCCTATTACACTGTTTCCATTTTTAATTCCTTTCATAATTTCTCCCATGTCTCTATATAATGTGCTTATGATGTTATTGGTTCACACATAAACTTTAGTCTATCTATTGATATGGTATTTATATGACTGTGAAGATGAAGACTTAACTTGTGAAGAAGTCCTTTTTTTTTTTTTAAAGACGGAGTTTCACTATGTTGGTCAGGCTGGTCTTGAACTCCCAACCTCAGGTGATCCACCCGCCTTGGCCTCCAAAGTGCTTGGATTACAGGCATGAGCCACCGTGCCTGGCTGTGAAGTCCTTTTAAACTACATAAAAAAAAAATTTTTTTTTTTTTTTTTTTTTTGAGACAGTCTCGCTCTGTCACCCAGGCTGGAGTGTAGTGATGCAACCTCGGCTCACGGCAACCTCTGCCTCCTGGGTTCAAGCGATTCTCCTGCTTCAGCCTCCTGAGTAGCTGAGATTACAGGCATGTGCCATCATGCCTGGCTAATTTTTGTATTTTCAGTAGAGATGGGGTTTCACCATGTTGGTTAGGCTGGTCTTAAACTCCTGACATCAGGTGATCCACTTGCTTCAGGCTCCCAAAGTGTTGGGATTATAGGTGTGAGCCACCATGCCCAACCTGAACTATATAAATTTTTAAAACCATATGCAAGTATTATTTTTGTTAAAATAAAAGTAATCTCTTTAAAGAGCTTTTATGTAAATATAAACCTAATACAACAAACTTACTCTAAGAGATTAGAGAACTAACAACAACAACAAAAGCCCTCCCATAATCTTCCTCCTATATCTTGACCAAGGCATGAGCCTACTCTGTAAAAACAGAAGTAACTTTCTAAGACATGAAAGTTACTTCTCTTTTTGAAAGGGTATATTATTTAAAGCTGAGGTTACAATCATAAGAACCATAGGTTATATTCTACTAGCAGACATATTTTTCTGTATGGCCTGATATTTGAGAAAATGGGAGCCAACATATGAAAATTGACAGATTTTTCAATTCTTGTTTTTTAATTTTTTGTAGAGATGTGGTCCCACTATATAGCCCAGGCTGGTCTCAAACTCCTGGGCTTGAGCAATCCTACCTCCTCAAACTCCAAAAGTTCTGGGATTGCAGGTATAAGCCTCCATACCCAGCCAGATTTCTCAATTCTTTAACAAACACACACACACACACACACACACACACACACCCCAAAAGATCTCACAATACTGGATATACATTCTTGTGGGTCAACAACCGCCCTCATTAGTGTATGTCTCACACTCCATTTGGTAGCAATCCAGCTTACTTCATGAATATTAGCTCTGCATGACCCCAGCAGCGACCTGAATGTCTAACACTAATGTAGAAAATCAAAATCTGAATTTTTTTGGTCTTACCTGATGGGTTTCAAGAACAAAAGTCATTGACCGGACTGGGCCAAAGCTCTTCAACAGCCCCTTCAGAGGCCTGAGATTGCAATTTTTGCTAAGTGGCCCAGCATAGACAGTTGATATCTCTGTCCACTTAATCCTCATCTGCAGGAAAAACAACAGAATATAGTATGAGAATGAATGTGGAAAGAGAACTGAAATCCTGAGTCAATGCATGGGATTATTCATCAAAGATTTTTTTGACATAAATACTTGCCAAATGTATAAGAATATTCACTGAAGTATGATTTGTAATAGCAAAAGTGCTATTTGTAGTCTAAGAGCCAAAGTGTAATAGCACTTTTGTTATTACACATAATACTTGTAAAAATGCTGTTAATAGGTATATCTTATAGCAGAATACTATGTAGCCATTAAAAACAAGGGAAATAAGATATATAGTGATACAGAAAGATGTACAAGATATACTGTTAAATGAAAAAATAAAGTTGCAAAATAGTATCCGTAGTCTGACTCCTATTTTTATAAAAATATTTTTTAAATGTTAATATGCAGATAGTAAAAATCTAGAGAAAGATACAACAAATTAAATAAAGCATGTATAATTTTCCTTAATGATGAGAGATTATAGTAAGTCATTAAGTAAATCATTCAGCAGAACCCATCCACTTACCCTTTTGTTCATCTCTTCAGTGAGAATGGATGAAAAGGCCTTAAAAGAGAACTGAACAATGCTGAAGGGAAACAGGGGGCTTTCCACTCTGGCCTGCTCAAGAACCTGTAGAGAACAGCACAGCCTGGATAAGGCAGAAACCTCATACTCTATTGTGGCTCCTGGATATGAGCCACAATAATATAAACAGTAGTTGCCTTTTACCCATATTGAAAGGTAATATGGGGCTGACTTTCAGGTCTAGAGGAAAATGGTGAAACCACACAGCTTCCCAGAGAACCACAGAATCAATATAAAGAATTAAAAGTAAAATACATATGAGCCATACCTTCGACATTACTAAGAGACAAAGGCTATTACAAAATTTTCCAATGACCTGTATTTAAATAAATAAGTGTAACTCCCACCACTGTAAACTGCTGTAAGCCTGTTGAGTAGGGAAAGCAAGGGAGAAGAGGCTTAATAGATTTCGTCAAAAAAAAAAATCTAGGGACATGGAAGAATTAGGTGAAGCACAAAAAAAATCACCCCTCAAAAGAAAAAGTCCAATTAAATGCCAAATAAGGAACACAGGTCATGATTTTTACATTTCTCAGCACTTGACTACAGGCAAGAAGCTTGGCAGCCTCAGAGAAGCAGTGCTTCTGGAAAAGAATCAGATAAATAGAGAAAAGGTGGTACTCCTTGGAGACACTGCAGTGAAGAATGCCAACTCTTCCGAACTATATTATCAATTCCTCCCTTCCCTCAACACCACATTGTCATTTTGGAAATGGAGAACTAGGAAGCTTCACTTCAGCCTCTTACACTCCCACAGAGACAATGAGTTAACAACAATATATGGACCAGAACACCTTTGAGAGAACTGTAGAGACTGGATGAGAAGCTATATAGCACCTAGACTAGCATGAAACCAAGAAGGGTTTCCAGTAAATGGGAAAGGAAAATTTGTGATGTTTTGTGCTCTCGTCCACACTCCTCCCTATCTGACATAACAGGGCTTCTCACACACCACAGATCCTCCCTTGGGATGGAAACAAAAGAGTGGACCATGTGTCCAACATTCTGGGTAGTCTGGGGCTGTCTGAGGGACTATTTTCTGTCTCGCCTGACTCAGAATACTGACAGGACTGAAGGCCTTGTTTGGAAGCCACTGAAAACAGATGTGATCACCACGGCTGTTAGAGCTGCAGGAAGAAACCAGGGGAAGACAGATTATGGGCTCTGAAAAGAAATACAGATGGGAGCTCAAGGAACAACTAAAGGCACATGCACTACCCCAGAGAAGACAAATCTCCAGAACAGGTTTGGGAGGTCATGAAATCTCTAATTAGGCTGAGTGGTGAAGGTCTTCCCCTGCACAAAGCAGTCTATGAAGACTACAACAAATGGCTATTTTTTCAAATGCCCAAGCCTCAATAATACCAACAACAATAATAAATCCCAAGGCATACAAAGAAACTTAGCCCAAGTTTCACTTCTGCAAAATAAAGTTCTAAGATCTCTTTCACAAGAATATAAATATACTTAACACTACTGAACTATACACTTAAACACAGTTAAGATGGTTAATTTTATGTTTTTTACTACAATAAGAGAGGGAGGAAAGGTAGAATTCCTTGATAAGTAGAAGAAAAGCACAAAAAAAAGAAGAAAAAACTGCATTGAGGAAGGCAGAACTAATATAAGAGATGCTCTTGAATAAAAACCTTGTTCAAAAACAAATCAGTAAAATTGGAAAACAGCAAACCATATTAATCTAAATTACTATTTAAAAAACAGAAACAGCTGGGCATGGTGGCTCATGCTTGTGATCCTAGCACTTTGGGAAGCCAAGGTGAGAAGATAACTTGAGCTCAGGAGTTTGAAACAAGCCTGAGCAACATATTGGGAACTCACCTCTATAAAAAAAAATTAAAAATTAGCCAGGCATGTTGGCAAATGCCTATAGTCCCGGCTACTCAGGTGGCTGAGGCAGAGGGATCGCTTGAGCATGGGAGGTCAAGGATGAAGTGAGCTCAGATCATGCCATTGCACTCCAGCCTGGGCAACAGAGTGAGACCCTGTCTCAAAAACAAAAACCAAGAAATAAAGTGAGAATTGAAGCATTTCAGCCAGTGAAAATTCTTCCCCCTAAAAAATCAACCATGGGACTAAAGGATACAGTTAACATTACATTCTAAACTGAATTGAATATGAACAGCCAAGCATTTGGGGATATAAAAAAGCAACTATAAGTTGTCAAGAAAGAATACATTCAAGTGAAATTATAATAAAGTGCATTAATGAAAAGCATGGGAAGAATTAGGAGTATATAAATGAAGCAAAAGGATCAGAGAGAAAGTGGGTGAATGAAAGATAGGCCAAAAGGGGACAATGTACATGCATAAGTGAAGTCCATGAGGAAGAAAATTAAAGCAGTGGAAGTGAATACCTGATAATACAATCCAAGAAAACCTTCTGGAAATAAAAGAAACTAATCAAAATAAATAGCACAGAAGAGAGGCAGAAGAATAATAACTGCCTCTGGATGCAACATCCCAAGAAATTCAGCTAAGAATGCATAATCTGAATTTAAATGTGAGCAAACACTACATAAACCTAAAATAAGTAAAACTCTTTTAAAAAAGGGAGGGGGGCATGGATAACTCAAAAAGTATCAAGGTTATAAAAGACAAAGAAAGGTTGAAAACTGTTGCAGATTAAAGGACACCAAAAAAATATGAGAAGTAATTGTAATACATGACCCTGGAAGTGATACTGTTCTAAAGGGAAAAGAAATGCTATAAAGACATTATTTGGTCAGCCAAGAAAATTAGAATACAGACGAAAAGTAGATAAAGGTACCAGGATAGTATTAGATTTACTAAAGTTGGTGACTATGTAAGATGTGGTTATGTAAAATATTTTTATTCTCATGAAATATACCTGAAGTATTTAGGGCCATGATATATGCAGCTTAATCTCAAATGGTTTAGGAAATGTCATACAGAGAGAAGAAAGAGAGTATATACATGAGAAAGCATAAGCATATGGGTACACATAAAATAAAGCAACTGGGCAGTGCTAAAAAAGGTACATCTAGATAGAAGGTATACAGGTGTTCTACCATTTGTGCATGTTTTCTGTAAGGTTGAAATTATTTCCAAACAAAATGTTAAAAAACAGATCTTCTCAATATGATGACACAATAGGCTCGTGTTTGATATAGCCCCTCTGACTTAACATACAGCAATGATAGCTAAAAAGTGAAAAAAAAAAAAAAATCAAAAAGATACAGCCAGGCTCGAAACCAAGATAAATATTTTCATGAACCAGAAACACAACAGAAATTAAAAGAGGTATGCAAGGCCAAAACCAGAGGCCTGCTGGGCTTTGGAAGCAGGTATTGGCAGCTGACAGCTCCGCTCCTACGGGGACTTAGGTACTCCATACAAGATGTGAGACAGAAGCCAGACTTGCTAATCGTAGCCAGGGTTGCTGATAAAAAAAAGCTTGACACTTGCAGGTCACTCACCTCTTTATTTGACAGGCACTTAATAGTTTGACAGTTTCTGGAAGAAGGAAGTTCACCAGCATCTGTCTCCCAAGTCAAAAAAAAGGAGCTTCTGACCCATTGAATCCAAGCATTCTAAAATACTATAAAGAAGTAGAAGGGTTAAGGTAAGAACAACAGTCTTCCATAACCTGACAGTTATTTCTGTATACCTGCGCTATACTATATGGCAGCCACTAGCAATATGTAGCTATTAAAATTATATAAAATTTAAAATTCAGGTCCTCAACTGCATTAACCAAATGTGACTAGTGGCTACCAAACCAGATAGCACAGATCTAGAGCTCTTCCATCATCATTGCTCATTTTGGACAGTGTTGCTTTAATACAGAGAAGGACAAATAAGAAATATACCCAAAGCTCTCTATCAAAGTTTAGGCCAAATTCTAAAGATCTGATACATTTGTTATAGCCTGGAGACAAAGCCCTTTTGAGTGTGTGTGTGTGTGTGTGTGTGTGTGTGTGTGTGTGTGTGTGTGTGTGTGTGTGTGTGTGTGTGTGTGTGTGTGTGTTTCACAGTCTGGGCAATACAATAAGGCTACAGGTTGACTCTTCTAGTCAAAATACCAACTAGTCTATCACCTTTCCCAATGCTACCTAGGTTCAGTGTATTCTAATGATCTTTTTTCTTTCTTGGTTTGGTGGTAAAGGATATCATTTTAGACCAGCTTCTAGATTCAGAAAATTAGAAATAAATACTATATATTAAGGCTAGAAGGTGGTATTTTTTCCATGGTTTTTGTGATAAATGTTACTCAATTTTTTGGTAAATATTTTTCAGTATACTCAAAAGAATATGAAAACATTTTCAGGTGTTGTTAAATAAGAAACTAGATACTCCATTTGTCTTTGCTCTTGTTTTAAACTGAAAATATTACCTTGTGTTTGGGTGCTGAAGTACTTCTGTTGTGTTTCTAGGCTCTTGGCTTGATGCTTGTAGTTCTTGGTAATTAGCTAGTGCTTCTACATTTAGTTCTGCAATCTTGAAGAAAATAAAGTGGTAAAAATATAATTTCTTGCAAAGCATTTGATGCTCAAAGAAATACAAAACAAAAAGCAACAACAAAAAGCAAAAAACACACTTAAATAATGTTCTCTGTTTCCTTAGCAGTGGCTTTGCCATTGCCACAGCCCTGGGCTGGCTTTAATAATTACCAGATGGTTTATGGCTGCTTAGCCAAGAAAGGCAATCTGTTACCAGCTACTAATGTTGTTATATGAATATGGGGAAGGGCCAAGTAGGGCTGATTGAAAAAGGATGACAATTTTGGCTCATCACTCATCCGACAGCCAGTCACTTAAAATTTACTTCTCTGAAAACATGTAATTTTGGAAATGATAAAAGAATGGCTTTTACAGGAAAATTTAAAAAAAAAAGACTATTAGTTTAATACAAAATCATGAGTCTAGTTGATATTTCTTCTCCTTTCATAAAGTGGGAGCCCACCAAGGAACTGTGATGCAGAGAGAATAATTTTTAAAATTATAAATTTTTAAAAATAAACTTTTAATTTAGAATCATTTTAGGTTTACAGAAAAATTATGCAGATAGTACAGAGTTCCCATATAGCATACCCACATTTTTACCTATTAGTAATAGATTACTAATCTATACTAATTACTATACTAATAACTGTGCTAAGAGCTTTATACACAGTATCTCATTTACTCTCAACAATATCCCAGAAAAGTGTGTATTCCCATATTATAGTTTCCCATATTATAGATTTTTACCTATCAGTAATAGATTCTTATGGTACATTTGTCACAATTAATGAACCAATAGTAATGCATTATTATTAATTAAAGCCCATGCTTAATTCAAATTTGCTTAGTTTTTATCCAAGTGAGATACAATTTTCACTGGAAATCAAGCATAAAGTTCCCCAAATGTGGTTTGAGAATTCCTGGGGTTTCCAGAGATCTTCTCACAAGGGATTCATGAGGTCCTTCCTTCTCCAACTATGTGACATAGCAGACTGAATGTGAAAGCAGATATGAAAAGCCACCTGTCTTCTATTAAGCTAGATGTTAAAAGGTTTCACAAAAATACCTAAAACAGTGATGCTCTTTCCACTAGTTTTTATGGAAAATTCTTTTTTCCATAAAACTTATTTGTAGCTGGACAGAGTGGCTGTTTAAGCGCTGAAGTTCCATCTACTTAGGAGCTTGAAGTAGGAAGATCCCTTGAGCCCAGGAGTTCTAGTCCAGCCTGGGCAACACAGTGAGACCCTGTCTCAAAAAAAAAAAAAATGTGATTTGTGTTAACATATAATGGATTTTTATTGATCTTAAACAAACTAATATTGACAATGTGTTAATTTCTAATATGGTAAATGTTGATAGATATTGTAACCCAGAGTCCCTGCGTCTTCAGGTGCACATTATAAAAGTGTAACCCCTGTTCTATCTTGTTGTTTCAAAAGGTTACAGGAAGAAGACCAGCTATAGCGAGACAAAAACCATCTGAAACCAAAGATGCCTAAAGTTAGAGATGAACTTGGCAAACTCTCTGCATTAGCACACTAAAAATCTCACCTATTATTCTCCATTTTCTATACATGTATGTGTCAAGGAACAAACCCTGTGTTTACATACAATGACTCAGCCAACCAGCAAAATAAAAGCCCTGCTTTCACCTTCACTTGGGAAGACACTGCTTTGAGAACTATCCCTGGTGTTCTTATTTATTGCAAAGTAATAAAATCCCCTTTTTAAATCCTCCTTGAGCTGGGCATGGTGTGTAATCCCATGCTTGTAATCCCAGCACTTTGGGAGGCTGAGATGAGTGGTCATCTGAGTTCAGGAGTTTGAGACCAGCCTGGCCAACATGGTGAAACTCTGTCTCTACTAAAAATACAAAAAAAAAAAAATTAGCTGGGAATGGTGGCAGGCACATGTAATCTCAGCTGCTTGGTAGGCTAAAGCAGGAGAATCCTTGAACTGGGGAGGTGGATGCTGCAGTGAGCAGAGATTGCACCACTGCACTCCAGCCTGGGAGACAGAGAGAGACTCTGTCTCAAAATAAATAAATAAATAAATAAACAAACAAATAAATAAATCCTCCTTGGTAGCGGTCATTGGGTTAACACCCACCAAGTGACCAAACTCACCCATTGTGTGGGTAACAATATTACCCACATTAACAAAAGTCATGAGACCAAAAGGTTTTTAGAACCTGTTGTAGTGATTTAAAGCAGAGAGTAGCAAACACCAATACATATATATATATATATTTGTAAATAAAGTTTTATTTCAGCTGTGCCCATCTGTGTTGACATAATGTCTATGTCTGCTTTTGCAGTACAACAGCAAGTTGAGTAGTTGTAATAAAGACAATATGATCTGCAAAGACTACAATATTTACTGTTTGGCCTTTACAGAAAAAGTTTGTTAACCCCTGGTATAGAGAACAGACAGAATGTGACAAACCTCGGTTTCAATACTGGTTCTATCTCTGACTGGCTGTGGAACCTCAGATAAGTTATCTAAGCTTTGATAACCTCAAAAGGCTCATGTATAAAATTGGAATGATAATAGTTAACTCACGGCTGTTTTGAGGATTAAATAAGATAATGTATATACAACACTTTAGAATAGTACACTTAAGACCTCAGTGAGTGGTGGCTATTATTATCTATATGCTCAAAGAAGATCTTTTAGAATGTTGTTCCACCACCTGACACAAAACACTATTCTGGCTGTTGATATTATTCTATATGGAATACAATTTATTTCATAACGGAGTCATGATAGAATATATTATACATTGGGACAATCTAGTAGGTTAGAATGCATTATAATAAAGTTTATCAGAAACTGTGTCCTATTCCATGTCTCCCTTATGTGCTATTCTAATCTGTACCCACTGAGCTGCTGTTGAAACAGTATGCTCCCCCTACTCCAAGAAAACAAAAATCTATGCAGATTTTTTATAATTATTAGTATAAACTACAATAATCACCATACCACCAGTATAGTGCTTAATATATCCAAGGCACTGTGCTAAGAGCTTTATACACAGTATCTCATTTACTTTCAACAATATCCCAGAAAAGTGTGTATTCCCATATTATAGATCTAAAAACTGATACTGTTCAGATAAATTGCCCTAGATTATATAGCCAGACATAGAACATATATTTTAAAACAGATAAGTGCAACTTCAGAGACTATATACTTAACCACTACATTATGCTAGTGATATGGGTCTTTAATTCAAAATACATGCTAGGCTTCAATCACATTGCCGTTTTCTTTCTTTCTTTTTATTTTTTGGAGATGAAGTCTTGCTCTGCCTCCCAAGCTGGAGGGCCGTGGTGTGATCTCGGATCACTGCAACCTTTGCCTCCCAGGTTCAAGTGATTCTCCTGCCTCAGGCACCTGAGTAGCTGGGACTATAGGTATGTGCCACCATGCCTGGCTAATTTTTGTATTTTTAGTAGAGACAGGGTTTCACTATGTTGGCTAAGCTGGTCTCAAACTCCTGACATCATGATCTTTCTGCCTCAGTTTCCCAAAGAGCTAGGATTACAGGCGTTAAGCCACTGTGCCCACTCACACTGCCATTTTCATATAGATAGGTAACAGGAGTTTGTAGTCTGATGGTCTGTTCTAATCCCATGATTTTAAGAAGGTGAACACACTGGTCAAAGATACTAACCTTTGGGCCATACTTAAGGAAATACTGAGCCAATTCAAGGGTTGTTCTAGCATCGTCTGTGGCATCATTACCAAGTCTGTCTGGACACCGTATATCCTTCCTGGACAGTCAAGATAAAATTGACATACTTAGGAGCACTTTTAATGATAGGCTCTTTCAATCACCTCAAGTGTTCTGATTATCTGTAAAACGTTAGCATTCTGCTAATTAGATTTGCATCACAACAATCAAGATTCCTTTATTCCAGCTAATTGCCAGGCCCCGAGAGAGGTACTGGGGTGCAGAACAATCAGGAGTGGCTTTGTTTACAGCAAGCATAGCATCTGGACAAAAGGCTACCTCACAAAAAGTTTCTGGCTGACTCCCCAGCCAGGCCCTTCTCTTATTTCTTAGATATAACCACTGTTTAAAGTTGCCTACCAGAAATTTTTTTACTTGTAAATAAGTGTCTATATGTATTTAAATACTTTCTTAGGTGTTTTTTAAAAGCTTACATATGTATATATTTATGTCTATAGATAGAACTAAATCTAATCTAGACCATATAAATATCGAGGCATATATAGATCTTGCTCTGCATCTCTTATTCTCAGGAGTATCTTAGAGAGGTTTCCATATCACATACAGATCTATCACATTCTTTTGAACAACAAAATAATAATACAGAAAACCATAATTTATTCAACCAGACTTCTAGAATATTTGAGGTTTTTCTATTATGCTATTTTAAACCATGTTATAATGAATACCTTTGTATACATGTATCTTAACAGAATAGGACAGTATAGGTATGTTATACTATCTTAAATAGTTATATAGGTATGTTATGTTTTGAAATTTTAGTTAATTCTTCTGCCTTCACAGTTCAGTTCTATCCATTGAGCCTCGGCTGTGAATGTAAACTCCTGTCTCTATTGCTACAATTTCTTCATTTCATAAGAAATAAAAAAAAAAAAAGTTTATAAACAAAGATAGCAGAGACCATCAATTTTGCAATATGCATTAAATTAGATACTATATGCTAACTTGTATTCAATTTGTCAGAACAATATTACAGTATGTAAACAAACCTACCCCAAAATAACTTTGGCTAAGAACTTTAGCTTAAATCTTCTGCTCTGCTCTCTGACATTAAAGCAATGATGTATCAATAACACATGGATGTATCATCTGAAGAAGAAAGAGAATAAAATGAGTAGTATCTTGTGCTAAAGGAAAAAACAAGTGGGCTAGCAGGGTGGGAGAGAAGAGCCTAAGATTTCAGATTTGAGATAAATGGAACAAGCATTTATACTGAAAATACAAAGTCCTAAATCAGATACTCACTTTCAGTGCTCTGAGATCCAAATCTAAAGAGTGGCCCACTAACACAGCATCAGGAGGAAGCAGTGCTTTTAACTGTCTCTTACATCTTTGAGTTTGGTCGTCACTGGATTAAGAATCTTCTTCGTGATTCTTGAAAAGCTTTCAATAAAAAAAGATAAATAGGCTAGGATGTTAATAAGTTTTCCACTCTGAAAAGTCATTTTAAAAAGAACATTAAAAAAATTATACTTAATATATATATGCTCAGTGTCCAAAAGTAGAAAATACAAAGAGAAAATTAAAAATTAGTCATAATCCTATCACCCAAAGATGATTGCTTTTTACATTTTAGTAAATGTCCTTCCATATTTTTAATATAGATTCAGATATATATTTAATTTTTATAAAAATGTAATCATAATGCATGAGCTGCTCTATAACAAATCTACCGTTTGTAATGTCATAAACACATTTTCACATCAATAAATCTATTTTAGCACATCCTTTTAAATGGTTACAGAGTATTCCATTATACAGATACAACATCTTTTAACTAATCCCCTACTTTCACACATTTATATATCCACATTTTTGTAGTACTGTGACAAACATGCTTGTGCATACAACTTTGCCACACGTGACTGTTCCCTAAGAACCTAATTGTCAAATCTGCTAATAAGACAGTCTTCATCACTATCATTGCCTCTCCGACCCTAAGTAGTCATGAATCTACAGGTGCAATGTCAATGGATGGAAACAGTAATATTTCACTGGCTTCTTGCCTAGTCACTGTGTGTACATTCTGAAATTACATGCTAAACTTTGAAAAAGTAGACTAACATTTTGAGCTTCAAATTTCTGTTATGAAAAATATTAGTTTTATTTGTGTTTTGGGGGTCAAGGGAGATTAAGCTCAAAGATCACTTGACTGTCAAATGATGATTTTCAGATTTTCAGATGAGGTCTTATCAGAAAGCAAAGCTCCAGTTGTTTGGCAGTTGTAGATAATGATTATAATTGGGAGATTCTAGAACAAGTAAGATAATATTCTGCTGACTTAAGGTTACAAGAAGACTGGAGAACAAGAAGGGCAGGAGCATTATACACTGACATTGTGCAGTTTCAGTATTAAAATGTATCGATGTGATGCCCTAACCTTTCTTTGATAATATTTAAGTAGATAAAACCTAACTAAACTGAAACTGTGAGTCATTCTCCTTAAGTATTATTCCATTCTAGTCTGATAGCTCTTAGAAGAGCTGAAGGCAAGGTGAAAAATACCTGGAGAAATGGTCCAGAATCTTGTTTTCAGGTTTGACCAGTTTATCTGTAACACAGCAGCCTCCTTCAGAAACCAGTGAGATGCGTGTTAGCTCTCTCCCCTTGGATGTGAGGCACTGAAAGACTAGTCAGGCTGCTACTGTGGAAGATATTGCTTCCTCTTATTATTTACACTATGTCAACTGCCATCTACTCTAATCTACCAGGGTCCCCGCAGCAATGGCACACACTTGCTTACTAGAGGATCTAGTGTGTGTGAAATCAAAGCTGGGCAGGCTGCTGAATGTTACACTTAAGAGAATCAACACTGTGATTTGCACAAGGAAGATGAATGCAAATAATATTAATAATTGTAAATACAATTTATGATGTGTGTACTATATCTAGTATTATGCTAAATACCACTAATAGGTAATTTTTATTAAGCCCATTCTATTATCAGCTAGTGCTGTACTAAGCATTTTATATATGTCAGTCTCATAATTACCTTTTGAGGTAGCCTTTATTATTACCCCCACTTCACAGAGGGAGAAGTCGAGGCTGATAGGTTAGGGGAATTTGTCCAAGGTGACATGGCCACTAACAGGCAAGGCCAGGAGATGTACCCTGATATGTTAGATTCTCAAATTTTAGGTCTTAGTTACTCTATAAAAGAACTGAGAAACTGTTTCTGAGTACTGATGCACTGTCTTTGAAAGGAGGCTTACTAAAATTAGATATAGCAAAGCATAAGGGGAACTTAAGCAGGGAAATCCTATTTCTGATCTTCAAGGTGTAAAATTAAGCCAAACCAACAACTAAGGCAAAGTCCTCATGGCAGCAACAACAAAATACTTGTTGAAACACAAGGAATCAACATTTAGTAATGTGCAAAGACTTGATTAAACACAGTAATTAGTTGGAAAACTTAGGTGATATTTATTTTATCCTGGCATACAGATCTAAGTTTTCTAAAGTGTGAGTAAAAGGACCTATTTTCATACTAAAACAGAATACTAGAAATGAATGTATTGGTTCATTGGTGCGTTAGACTCAAGAAATCATTTTCTACTAGACCTCGGCTTGTAACACTTCAATTGAAAAATCAAAAGTAGTACGTGCCATTTCACAGTCAAGTCCAAAGAGAGGACTATTGTCTGTTATAGAACCATTATGTTTGGTAAGTACAAAGTTTTCACAGTCAGGAAAACCTAGGAGAAAAAGGAAGAAAATATTTGCATTTAGAATAGAGATAGTAAATATCACTCTTAGATTCAAGGAGGTAGAACTAAAATACTAGATATTTTAGTTAGATATGTTGTTATGTTAGACACTTGAAATACAAAGACTAAGATACAATATCTGTCCTCAAGTTTTCCTCCATCCACTCATTTTTATGTTGAAAGAATAATGTATGCTTGCTGTTGGAGGAGATTCTGGGCTTGAACTTCCTGGCAGTTACCAAGTAACAATTTTTCCTCCTCATGAGAAAAGAGATAACTCAATCATAGCTAAACCCAAAGTCACTAGGCCTTTTCCATATCAGCACTAAGAAAGAATGAATAAAGTATGCAAATAACTGTATGTGGCATCTTTCTTTCCTAAATATAGGAAGAGAAAATATGAGTGAGATTCTACCATAGTGGAGATCTAAAAGGATTTCAAAGTAGGAAGAAAGTTTAAGCAACATTCACCATATGTGTCCCTCTAGCCAATTCAACCCTTGAGATTGCTCTGAAACATCTATTCAGAGCCTTGCCTGCATTTTCTGGAATGACACATTTCCTACAGAGACTCAGCTATGGGCTTAAGGTACTCCCTCTATTTGTGTACCCTGAGTCAATAACCATGCATCTTTAGCTCAGAGACCCAAAAGTATCTGAATTGTTGAAGATTCTACCTTCAGGCAGAGGCTGAAGCAGTAAAGGTAACATCTAGAACTTGTTTGACAAGGAACAAATGGGGGCTATGCAAACCTTTGACCAGTTTCTGATTCCCAGTACTATGAAGTTTTCAACTAATAACAATTAAAATAATCAAAATATGGTCTATTCCAGAGAAGAAAGGCAGTCCCAAGTCTCAGAGACAATATACTTGCTGCCTACCTTATCTATGTTATTAGTGGTGTTTTATAAGTGTTAGCAGTACTGCCCTTACTACGCGCTCATGTGACAGTAGCGCAACCTCAAGAAAAACATGGTTATAAATTTTACATTAAAATAAATAGAGAAAAGAGCCATCTATAAAATGGAGTTAAAAGTTAGTTCATATATCATAGGATTGCCATAAGGAATAAATCAGTTAATGTACAAAAAGGCAACGAGCATGGTGCTTGCTACCTATAAAACATGCCTACATCAACTTAAAAAAAAAAAATAAAAAAATTTATGTATCCAGAATATAAGTACTCCAGTAACTCCACGATAAAATACAGCCTAATTTAAAAATGGACAAAGGATCTGAATAGACATTTCTCCAAAATTATACAAATGACTAATAAGCACATGAAAAGTTGCTCAAAATCATCAGCCAACAGAAACATGCAAATCAAAATCACACTGAAATACCACTTCAAACCCACTATGATGGATATATTCAAACATGATAATAACAAGTGTTGACAAGAATGTGCAGAAGCCAGAAACCTCTTATGTCGTTGGTAGGAATGTCAAATGGTATAGCTGCTTTTGCAGCCCGACAGTTCCTCAAAAGGTTAAACACAAGAGTTTTCACATGACCCAGCAATTATCCTCCTAGGTATATGCCCAACAGAAATGAAAGCAGGTGTCCACGCAAAAAACTTGTACCGAATGTTCATAGCAGCATTATTCATAACTAAAAAGGGGAAACAACCCAAACATCCAACAGTCTATCCAATGGAGTAACATTAAGCAGTGAAAATAAATGTAGTATTGATATATGCTATAACATGGAAGAACCTTGAGAACATTATGCTAACTTAAAGAAGCTAGTCACAAAGACCACATATTGCATATCCACTTACAGGAAATATCCATAATGGGTAAATCTATATATAGAAAATAGATTAACGAGGCTGGACACAGTGGCTCATGCCTGTAATCCTAGCACTTTTGGAGGCCGAGGTGGGTGGATCACAAGGTCAAGAGATTGAGACCATCCTGGCCAACATGGTGAAACCCTGTCTCTACTAAAAATACAAAAATTAGCTGGGCATGGTGCTGTGCATCTGTAATCACAGCTACTCAGGAGGCTGAGGCAGCAGAATCCCTTGAACCTGGGAGGCAAAGGTTGCAGTGAGCTGAGATTGTGCCACTGTACTCCAGCCTGGCAACACAGTGAGACTCAGTCTCAAAAAAAAAAAAAAAAAAGGAAATATATTAATGGTTGTCAAAGACTCAGGCAGTTGGAGGGAAATTATAACACAAGGTTTCTTTTGGGGTGATGGAAGTGTTCTAAAATTGTGGTGATGGCTGTGCAACTCTGTAAACACAGTAAAAAATACTTAATTGTAACTTCAAGCAGGTGAATTGTGTATTATGTTAAATTATATCTCAGTACAAAAAGAGTAAATTTAATTATCATTCTTATAATTAGGAGGTAACAAAGAAAATAAAATGAAATCAAAGTACTTTTATTAAATTCTTGCTATATAATTGCTCAAAGCTCTGAGCCTACACCTGTTCCATTTGTTAAAGAAATACGGTGGCAGTGTGGGAACAGAATTAGAAGTATTGGAAAAGTGTTAAAATGTTAAAGACATACTGTTTTTAATATATTAAGAAGAAATGAAAGAAAACTGAATGAAAAGGAAAGGGAATAACTTTCTCGCTAAATATTATTTCAATGCTATTTAATGTCATATTCATGTAATACCTAAAATCATCACTTTACCAATCGCGGTATACATCACACACTTTGGGATACACTGTGCTTATGATATTTCCTCATTAATAGAAGATGAAATAAGAATAAGCCACTCAGAAAACAGCCAGAAAAATGAATCCCTAACAGTAGTATTTAAAAGCTGTTAGATATTCTTACATTGTTAGCATTATCAGATTAAGCCTAAGTCAACCTTGTAATGGAAAGTGCAATGTTCTCATTTCTTCCTTTGTCAGAAGGCATCTAGTCAAGCTCACTTTCTTAGAGCCAAATTTTTGAATGATGGGGTCATTCTGAAGCTTGATGGCAGCTTTTGAATTGACAGAAGGTAAAGACCCTGAAAGAAAAACAATTGAATGTGTATTAGAATGTGTCTTTAAGAACCCTAGAAGATATGTCTCCTAAGGTTGTATAGCCTAAGCACAGGGAAGATCAAAAGATGTATAAAAACCAGCCCCAACCATTTAGGAGCTTGCACTCTATTGCAATGATAAGAATACAGAGAAAATGAAGTCCCAAATGAGCTAAAGCAATAAAGAGAAAGGAGGAAGAATATAGTTCACACTGGAGTGGTCAGAGATCAAGAAAGGAAAAGATTAGCTGAGTCTTAAAAAAAGACAAAATTCAGGTAGTTGATATATTCAACCTGTTCTTTATAGTGCCTGTCACTCCCTATGGTTCATTCTAGCTAAATATACGCCACCTCCAGCCACCTATTTAAGAAGCTAAAGCTTGTTCTTTAACCAGGGATCATTACTGATTGGATTAAGGGTATGACCTAGCTCAAGAGAGATCATCTATAGATTGACCAATGACTTGATATTCCTTATCAAGACATGCTCTCAAAAGGGAAAATCACAAGAAGTTAAGCTGATCAGACTGCCTGCTTTGAGAATTTTCACTAGAAACTATAAACAACTGGGCTAGGTACAGTGGCTCACACCTGTAATTCCAGCACTCTGGGAGGCTGAGGTGGGCAGAACACTTGAGGTCAGGAGTTCGAGACCAGCCTGGCCAATATGACGGAACCCCATCTCTACTAAAAATACAAAAATTAGCTGGGCATGGTGGCATGCACCTGTAATCCCAGCTATTCAGGAGGCTGAGGCACAAGAATTGCTTGAACCCAGGAGGCAGAGGTTGCAGTGAGCCAAGATTGAGCCACTGCACTCCAGTCTGGGCAACAGAGCAAGACTCTGTCTCAAAAAAAAAAAAAAATCTATCTATCTATCTATCTATCTATCTATCTATCTATCTATCTATTTATCTATCTATATATATATAGAGAGAGAGAGAACTGACTAGTCAGAGGAGAAAAGAAAATACACAGATAAGTAGATGTCAGGGAAGGGATGAAGAAACTTTCTTTGCTAGTTCCTGCTGCAACTAGTTTCTTTGCTAGTTTGCTTAAGTTCCTGCTGGCTTTCTATCCATATATATCCTTCTTCAAACAATACGTGCTCAAGATGGCCTAAGTAAGTAGATGGTCCTTGTAAGGAAAAGAACCAAAGTATCATAAGAAGAAGAAGGCATTCCAGGTAAGACAGAAACATACAGAGTAAACTTCGTTTGGCAGTAGACCAGTGATGATGAAAAAAAGGTCTGTGTGAGAGACGAGTATAGAAAACAAGGTTGAAAAAGGAGGATAATTAACTTTCATCCATCATTTAATACACAATGGGGAGCCACAAAAAGCTCCTGAGAATGGAAGCGACATAATTAAAGCAGTGTTTTAAGAAATATCAACCTCAAAGATCTGTAAAAAATGGAGTAGAGGCTGGGTGCATGGCATGCCTGTAATCCCAGTACTTTGGGAGGCCAAGGCAAGAGGATTGCTTAAATCTAGGAGTTTGAGACCACTCTAAGCAACAAAACAAGACCCAGTCTCTACCAAAAAAAAAAAAAAAAAATTATATAAGCATGGTGTCTGGGTTCCCGAGAGGCCGGCATGTCTGCCGGGGACTCTTGGCCAGCAAGAGGGTCCCAACCTGAATAGGGGAGTGTGCGGAAAAAAGAGAAGACAGACAAGCGGGGTCTGGAGGACTGAGTAAGCAATGCTTAAACAGCAATGCCTAAACAGCAGCTTTATTGTGCACACAGTTAGTATATATATGTTTGTCCTACGCATTAACAGGAACAGATACCATTATCTCATACATGAAAGCAGCACATAAGAACAATAATAAAATCAGATACATAATTGGGTACAATCAAGTCACACAGGTGGTGGGGAAACCTATAGTTAAAAGTTACTGACCTATGCAAGGCACCAGAGAGGCAGAAACCTATCATATTTGTGCAGTCACAAGAACAAGCACAGGACCCAATAGTGGGTAAACAAAGTCATAAATCAGATACAGAAACTGGACACATTGTCCTGTCAGACCACATGCAGGCCACATCATAGTCTCACAAAGTTCTTTTTATAATTCCTTTACCTGCAGTTCCTACTTTCCCATAGCTTGACTGCCTCCAACGGGAAACTGTGTCCGGGCTCAAGCTCCCCATATGGTGAGGCCCAATTCCGAGGGGTCTCACATGGGAACGAACTCCACAATGGTGGTACATGACTGCAAGTCTTAACTACTCAGGAGGCTGAGGCAGGAGGATCACTTGAATACAGGAGTTTGAGACTACAGTGAGCTTAGATTGTGCTACTGCACTTCAGCCTGGGCAACAGGGGGAAATCCTGCCTCTAATTTTTTCTTTTAAAGAAAGAAAGAAAATGAAGTAGAAAGAGGCTAGAAAGGGCTTTACAGTAATTCTAGCCAAAAAATTATGAGCATCTGCTAGAAACAGAAATACCATTTGACTCACCAATCCCATTACTGGGTATATTCCAAAAGAATATAAATCATTGTATTATAAAGATACATGCAGGTGGAAAAGACATGAAATCAACCCGTATGCTCATCAATGATAGAGCAAATCGAGTAATGAAAATATAATACCTATACACCACAGAATACTACACAGCCACAAAAAGGAATGAGATCACATCCTTTACAGGGACATGGATGGAACTGGAAGCCATTATTCTCAGCAAACTAATGCAGAAACAGAAAACCAAATACTGCACGTTCTCACTTAAGTAGGAGCTGAATGATGAAAACATATGGACACATGGGGGGGTAAACGTACCTTTGGGGTTGTTGGAGCGGTTGGGGAAGGGAGAATATCAGGAAGAATAGTTAATGGAGACTGGGCTTAATACCTAGGTGATGGATTGATTCATGCAGTAAACCACCACAGCATACATTTACCTATGTAATAAACCTACACATTCTGTACATATACCCCAAAACGTAAAATAAATGTGGAAGTAAAAAGGCCAAGTGCAGTGGCTCATACCTGTAATCTCAGCACTTTGGGAGGCCAAGGTGGGCAAACCACTTGAGGCCAGGAGTTTAAGACTAGCCTGGCCAACATGGTGAAACCTAGTCTCTAATAAAAACCCAAATATTAGCCAGGCATGGTGGTGCATGCCTGTAGTCCCAGCCACTTGGGAGACTGAGGCACAAAAATTGCTAGAACCCAGGAGGCAGAGGTTGCAGTGAGCCAAGATCATGCCACTACACTCCTGCCTGGGTGACAGAGCAATACTCTGTCTCAAACAAACAAAAAAAAATTACCAGCATTTGAATTAAGATAGTGGAACAGATGGAGGAAAAGGGATATATAAAACATATACAAAAAACTGGTAGAACCTGGTGGAAAAAATAATTCAATTCAGCCAGCAAAATATTTAAATATTTATCTAAACTTTATTATATACCTGGCACTGCTTTGGCCACTAGGAATTCCCCAATGCACAAAACCAATAAAATTCCTCATGAAACTTAACTTCTAGTTGGACATGTGAATAATAGACAAATAAATATGTAATATATAAGATAAGATAAGGGCTTTGAAGAAAAGTAAAGAAGGAGAAAAGTATAGGAAATGCTGGGGCAGGAAATGGGTTACTGTCATATATTTTTTATAGGATGATCTAGGAAGGTCTCTGTTAAATTGACATCTGAGTAGAGATTTATAGGAGCAAAGGGAATGAAGCATGCAGACAGACTGGGGACAGGGAGCCAAAAGAAAATTGTAAAATTCAACACTGGTGTCTTAGATCTTGAGAAAAATGACACCAACAAGAAGGAATCTGAAGAACCCATTATTTGATGAGAGAAATGCTTTTAGCTATGTTATGACTGAGGACAGTATAATATCCAAGTAGCAATTGGATATTCAGCAGGCAGTTGAGAATGCAAATCTAGGGCATCGGACCTAGAGATAAAAGATATAGGAGTCATTCAAAGAAAACTAATAGGTAAACTTGGCAAAAATCAGATAAATACTCCGAAGGAAAGACTGATTAATGAAGATCAGAGTGCGAGGGGCTATGCCTTGGGGGCTCCGATATTTAGCATGGGAAGATGAAGTGAAATACTTAAGAGAATAGAGAAGTTGCCACGACCCCTCTGGCTCCTCAAGGCCTACAGAATAAAATCCAAATTCTTTTGGCATAGCATTCAAAGCCTGCAGATTGTCTCTGTGTCCTGGTACCTAATATAAAAAATAAAATAAAAACAAAGCCTGCAGGATATGGCTTTAATCTGTCTTTTTAGCTTTGTCTCTCATCACTACCTCCTCCTAATCTTCTCAGCATGCCCCGCAAACTACTCTTCAAACACGTTAAATTTCTTTTTCCTGATTGTATCTTTTCTTTCACAACATGATGCTTTCACTTGAGCCTAGAATCTCATAATGATTACTCTGTGATTTACTCACAGATGTTTAAAATACAGTGCAGATAAAATCAAATACAACTGCAGATCAGCAATGTGCATCCATGAGAAGAACAATAGAAAGACAGAAAATTAGAAGTAGGGATTAGGACAGAGGACAATACAAGCACATTTCTAGAGGAGATGAGAAGAAATCAAGTTACTCCTCACTACTTTTTCATGTTCCCTCATTGCAATTATTCAATTATTTCTAAACACAAAATAGAATATCATTAAACAACACCTAACCTTAATATATGCAGTAAACTCTGACAAGTCCTATTCTATCACTCACCTCCCCGCAAAACCAAAAAAGTTAGCTATAACTTGCTGATAGAACACAACCCACAGTTTGAAAAACACTGCTATCACAAACCTTTCAGTTGACTGGTAACTAAACCTCCTGCCTATTCTTCACTGTCAGTAGTATCAGCAGGTATCCCTTACATTAGTCAAAGGCAAGATCTTCCTTCCCACCTGTACATTGGTAGGTGCAAAGATCCAGTGACAATTTAGAAATTATTCACAGTAATTCATAGGAGTCCAACATCAGCGATATCCAGGTATCCTTAGCTATCTAATTTAACCAGATGGTTTGAGGCATGAACCCTGGCTGTGGTTCCTGCTACCTAACCTCCCTGGGTACCTGCCCATTTTTCCTTAAAAAAATTGTTTTTGCAGCCCAGGTATGGTGGCTCATGCCTATAATCCCAGCACTTTGGGAAGCCAAGGCAGGAAGATCACTTGAGCTCAGGAGTTCAAGACCAGCCTGGGCAACACAGTACAGCCCCGTTTCTCTTGAACTCCTGACCTCAAGTGATCCACCCGCTTTGGCTTCCCAAAGTGCTGGGATTATAGCTGTGAGCCACAGTGCCCAGACTGGAGCCCCACTTTTCAAAAAAAATATTAGCTGGGAATGTGGCATGTGCCTGTAGTTCCCCAGCTACTCAGGAGGCTGAAGTGGGAGGACTGCTTGAGTCTGGGAGGTCAAGGCTGCAGTGAGCTGTGTGATCATGCCACTGCTCTCAAGCCTGGGTGACAAGGGTGAGATCCTGCCACAAAAAAACAAACAAAAATTGTTTCTGCACTTAAGTTAGAATTGAGTTTTTTTGTGGTAAATCTACTTACTTACAATCATATCCACCTCTTTTAGAGGGAGCGAATCATCAAATTAGCATCACAGCCATACCTTCCATTGTCTTGGGCAGATCTCCAGCTGTTTGTTTCGTTTGCAGCCCAACAATATCAGCTAGAAAATCAGATGATGGTGGAGGCAAGCGGAATTTCTGAAAATATATTAACAGGTTAAAAAAAATGCTTGAAAACAGTTAAAATACTGTGAAAGGCCTGGACTTTTATTGTCAGCTCAGGGCTGTGAAAAGTTCTAGGCAGCAACTGTTAGCATTTTAAAACGAGAACTGTTTCCTTTATATAGAAAAGTGACTAAGTAAATGAAGTCACACCACACTAACCGATCCCTGTTATTATATATTGTAGAAAGGATGAACTTTACAGAAATGTACAATTTAGGCAAGAGAAGTCCCTTTATAGTTTCAAAGTTCTCCAAATTTACTATTTAATTGGACAGCATGCCATGCCATCAGAACAGATGGTACCAGAGGGCCAAAAGTTTGAGAGCTTTAGCTTCAGGTTCGCCCTGACTTAAATTTCAGCCCTACCACTTAGTAGCTGTAACTTGGGCAAGTTACTCAGTTTCTCATGTATAAAATCAAAATTAAAAAGTATTTTATGAGACTATTGTGATAATTAAAGATGCTATGTGTAGCATGTGGTCCATGGTTAATAGAGAGCCTGACCCACAGGAAGTGCTCAATAATGAAAGTAAAAAAGAAAATGGTGACCCAGGAAAGTTAAATTAAAGCTCACCAACTCCAAGGAATAAATGGATGAAATGGATCACTGGGAATGGAGGAGGCTATGGAAAAATGGAGAGCAAATGCCTCTTTTTAAAGATGACAGCTGCTATTCAGCTCCATAAACTGTTCTAAGGGTGCCCAATCTTGTGATTTCCTAAAGAGAGGTAGAAAACACAGATTGTATACATATTTTATAATTTCTGAAAATACCATAGCCCAAATAAAATAGAATAATATCAACCTAGGAGCTACAGATTATAACCTGGGAATAAGTGTTTGCCTAGATTACCAAAGAAAATCAGAGACAAATTTACCTGAGGCCTCTGACTAAGGTCCTTTTGCTTTCTATAGCCTCTACTGTTTGTTCAGTTAGGTTGCCAAGGAGCATGGTCCCTGACATATGTATTAGTCTCAGAATGGGAGAACCAGACTCAGCCCCTAGTACAAAGTTTTCTTAACTTACATGTCTGAATGCTTTTTGAAGACATCCAAATTCCAAATAGAACCTGTAGAAGTGTAGCTGACTCATTCCCTGCAGAACAAAAACCACTACGTTGTTCAGATGAAAAACCTGGCACCAGCTGCCGAGAAATCAAACCAACACAGTTAAGAGAAATGCCCTTAAGTCAATTACAGGCATATAGTGGGGAAATGGGGAAGAAGGAGAAGGGAAAGCAGTGAGTGAGAGTTAATAGAATTTATCATCATTCACTGTCTGCCTGGAACTGGAAGAGAGCCACTATTGCACAGAATTCAAATAAAGATCCCTTGAGATAAATATTTGTTGCATTCAAACCAAGTAAAATACCAAGCAAAATGCAATGCATTTAAATTCATCGTCCAATTGATCAAGACTTGTTTTGAATCAGAACTGAGCTTACTTTACAAAGTCACCCCTACGATCCCAACCTACTCTGCAGCCCTTCCTAAACCAGGTAATCAAATAGCTGGCTTTAAGAAATTCAGTTCTGGCCAGGCATGGTGGCTCATGCCTGTAATCCCAGCACTTCAGGAGGCCAAGGCAGGCAGATCACTTGAGGTCAGGAGTTCAAGACCAGCCTGGAAAACATGGCAAAACCCCGTCTCTACTAAAAAATATATAAAAAAATTAGCTGGGCATGGTGGCACGCACCTGTAATTCCAGCTACTCCGGAGGCTGAGGCAGGAAAATCACTTGAACCTGGGAGGTGGAGGTTGCAGTGAGTGGAGATCATGCCCCTGCACTCCAGCCTGGGTGACTCCATCTCAAAAAAAAAAAAAAAAAAAATTCAGTTTTAGATAAACTGATAGCCTGATGGCAATAATTGCTGATGGAGAAGATAGTTTTCCAAGTATCTAGCCAATTCATAACAATCTCCCCTAGAAAGATATATTATTTGTACACATGCAAAAACATTTTTCATAAGACACTTAATATCAGAATAGTGAGATTCTTTTTTTTTTGTAGAGACTGGGTCTTACTATGTTGCCCAGGCTGGTCTCAAATTCTTGGACTCAAGCAATCCTCCCACTTTGGCCTCCCAAAGTGCTGGGATTATAGATGTGAGTTACTATGCTGGGGCTCTCTTAGTCTTTATTTGTAAAAGAAAGAAAAAAGATTAACTGGAATTCTTCACATATATTTCAACTGAGTCTGCATCAGGGGAAGCAAACTAAAATACCTGTAGCAGACAGATACTATAAATAAGGGAAGCACACAGGTGGAACATTGGAGTATACATGTCCCATCTAAAGAAGGAGACCACCAATCAGCTTTGACAAATTGTTGCCATATGGAAATATAGGGATAGCTGCCATCTTTGAGTTTTTGGAAGAAGAAAATGTGGATTTTTATACAGGAATTTCCAGAATTAACAATTGGCAGTCATCATAAAGTAATTCAGGACATGTTGCATAGCAAAAAGCATAATGCTGGTAAGCTAGTTTGAAACCTCTGGTTTGAGTAAGGGAGGTTTGGAAGGGAAAAAAAAAAAGAAAAAGAAACCTCTGGTCAGTATCCACCATTTAAGTTCATCTCATACCTGTGTTTTGGAACATTGGATTTGCCCAGAACTGCATACTTCAGCAATTCACACAGCTGGTCATGGGTTACTTCACAGCTGTCAGTAAATAAAATACTAGATAAGCGGGCTTTCGGCAAAGATAAATCAGGACATAGCAAATCACTATTGGTTATCAAGAATATCAACAAAGCAAGTTATTATTCTAGCTTCTGATTACTTTAAAATACAGGTATATTCAAACATAAGAAGGTTCTAATTAATTGGAAATGATGGTCTAAAATAACAATTTATTGTAGGTAGGAAATTATTAATAAAATATTTAACTATCATTGACACAAAACTTAATTATAGATACCTGGTTACCTGCTAGGAATAGTAGGATAAATAAAACATAATTCATGCTCTCAAAGAGTCCATTCTACTAGGGGGAAAAAGCAATAGCTAATTCCAACACAGTGCAGGTAAGTGCTATTACAAAGGTATGAGAACTAGAAGTTTAACTGGCTTTGGGATTAGAGAGTTTGGGGATGGCTACTGAGATGAAAATACTGAGGCTGAGCCTTGAAAATAATGAGTCTGACAGGTTGGAGGAAACATTGCATTCAAACATGTAGTTTGGTTTGGTAGGAGCCGAGATTGCATGTTGCATAGTAGTGGAGATATGAGGAAAGGGAAGCAGGAGCCAGATCACAGATGAATGCAGCCTAAGCTAATGAATCAGAACTTATCCCTGGGCAACAGGAGTTCAGTGAAGTTCCCAACTTCCTTAAAAAGGCTTTGAACTTACATTTTTTCTTTTTTTCTTTTCTGAGACAGAGTCTCTCTGTCACCCAGGCTGGAATGCAGTGGTGCTATCCTGGCTCACTAAAACCTCTGCCTCCCAGGCTCAAATGATCCTCCTGCCTCAACGTCCTGAGTAGCTGGGACCACAGATGCATGCCACCATACCTGGCTAATTTTTGTATTTTTGGTAGACATGGGTTTTCACCATGTTGCCCAGGCTGGTCTCGAGCTCCTGAGCTCAAGCCATCTGCTCTCCTTGGCATCCCAAAGTCCTGGGATTACAGGCGTAAGCCACCACACCCAGCCTATTATTGTTTATTAAAGTAATTCATGTTTGTTATAAAAGATTCAATAATACAGAAGTGCACAATAAGTGATACACAATAGAGAAATGAAAATAAAAGTAATCTCAGAGACAATTAAAATAAAGTGCAAGTCAGAGGTAATTATCACTTTCATTTTGGTCTGGGAGGCAGCAGAGTATAGCACTTAGAAGCTCAAGCCCTAGAGTCACACTATCTGAGTTCACATATCAAGCTCTATCATCTTGGACCAGTGCCATAGCCTTTCTAGGACTCAGTTTCTTCATCTAGAGAGTAATTATAATTTTATCTCATTAAAAAATTGGGAGGACCAATGAAATAGTTCAAGTACAATGTACTGAGGCTAGTGCCTGATATAAGTACTTAATAAATATCAGATGTTATTATTGCTAATTTCCTCCCGTGGCCTTAAGATAATGTTAAACTCTTACATTAGCCAGACACAGTTCTGATCACTTTACATGCATTATATCATTTAATTCTCACAACTTTTTAAGTATGTACTACTATTATCCCCATTTTACAGATAAACTGGAGAAACACAAATGACAGAACCAGGACTGGAATGCAGGCTTATCTCTATACCACACAGCCCCCAGGGGATTTTATCAATCACTCTTTTTTGAAACCAACTCCCTACTCCTGAACTTAATCTGTGAATATCTTTCCATGTCAGTTTTAAAAAAAAAAAAACATCAATTTTAATACTTGAATAGTCAATTTTCTAAATTTACCTGAAAATTTATATCTGAAAAAAATCCCTATTGATAACACTGTTTTGTTTTTTAAATTATAAACAATATTATGATGAACATCCTTGTACAGACACCTTTGTACCTCTATCTAATCACTTTCTTAGGATCAATTCGTAGTCCAAATGAACATGTATATTTTACTTTTTCGTAAACATTGCCAACTCCTGAAAGAATATGCCAGTTTGTTTTTGCCAAATAAAAACATGAGATTAGTAAGTATGAGACTGAGCAAGATGAAGTCTATATGGCAGTGAGTAACCGGTTGCCAGGCATGTGATGTCAAGAGCCAGAGTTGGGTGAGGAAGGTGACCTGTAGAGGAGACAGTTCAGGGCTAGGAGCAGAAGCCCAGGACATTCATGCAGGAGGATGCCCTGGTGTGGGGTGTCAAAGCTTCAGCAGCATGAGGAGGTCACCCATACAGGAAGGAAGAGAGGGAGGGCAGTGAGACCTGACATCAGACGTCAGAAACTGTTTAGGGTAAGGAGGGCATCAGTGCTGAGGGACAGTAGTGGCCTGTTGCAGGATTCAAAGCCTGAGCAGGATGAGGATATCCATGTGAGAGGGATGGTGGCAGTCACCTGTCATAGGATGAGGATGCTCACAAAGGAAGATGACTGACAAGGTGATGGAGCCAGCGCATGGTCACAGAGACTAAGCAGAGTCAACAGGGTGTAAGGGTTGTAGGGGTCAGTGGAGGCAATGAGGGATTGATCAAATATACTGAAGATATTTGGAGTCAGGTTTTTCACTGTTAGTGAAGGAAGTTACAAACATGAAAATTGGCTGGCGCGGTGGCTCACACGTATGATCCCAACACTTTGGGAAGCGAGGTGGGCAGATCACTTGAGGTCAGGAATTTGAGACCAGCCAATATAGTGAAATGCCATCTCTACTAAAAATACAAAAATTAGCCGAGCATGGTGGTAGGTGCCTGTAATCCCAGCTACTCAGTAAGCTGAGGCAGGAGAATCACTTGAGCCTGGGAGGCAGAGGTTGCAATAAGCAGAGATTGTGCCACTGCACTCCAGCCTGGGTGACAGGGCGATACTTTGTCTCAAAAATAAAAAAGGAGAAAACTAGAATGAACCCTGTGGTACTAGATTTGGATTAAACTGGAGATACTTATGTGAGTTCACATTAATAAAATACAGAAAAATATTTAAATGTAAATGTGTATGTGTGTACACACTTTCAACTTACAAAATTTTCAATTTACAATGGGTTTATCTGGACATAATCTTAAGTTGGGAAGCATCTGTATTGACATTGCCATAGCACCCAAATCTAAATATCATTTTCCACTAAAAAAAACCAGGTACCCTAAGAGAAATGACTGATTCCAGGGTTGGGGCAGGGAAAGCACAAATGAACCTGGAATATCTGTTTGTGCCAGAAAGTAATGAAATGCTCAAAGAATGATGTTGTGTCAAAAAGCCACAGAAGCTAGCTTAATGACAAAATCTTGGATATTTAAAACATCACAATCCAGTAAAAGATAATAATACACTGAATAAAATAGGTATCATTGAGTTCATACTGATAAAAAAGTAAATGTGGCATAAGCCCAAAGTGTTTGAGGCCGCACATTATATAAAGAGAGCTGGGAGCAGTGGCTTGGGCCTATAATCTCAGCTACACTGATGTTGAGATGAGAGGACTGCTTGAGCCCAGGAGTTCCAGACTAGCCTGGGCAATATAGCA
Organism: Plecturocebus donacophilus; assembly: GCA_004027715.1. Lineage (NCBI taxonomy): Eukaryota > Metazoa > Chordata > Mammalia > Primates > Pitheciidae > Plecturocebus > Plecturocebus donacophilus. The sequence goes on along the minus strand of PVKP010007678.1, from coordinate 37,817 downwards.
AGATCCTGTCTGAAAAAAAAAAATAAATAAGAATGAAAGTTACAAAGAGAAAAAACTTTAGAGAAGTTTAGTAGAAATTACCTTAATTGAGTTATCAAGGTTAATATCACCAATAATGGGACAAATCAAATTGTATACAATCTGCAAGGGAGCAGAGTATCACTCCTGTGATAGTCCTGATAAAGATGTGTATAACTTGAATCTAATCAATGAAGAAACAGACAAATCTAATTTAAGGGACATTCAACAAAATAATTGGCCCAAGATTCTTCAAAAGCAGTAAAGTCATGAATGTCAAGGGAAGACTGAGGGACTGTTTGAAGGAGACATGACAACTAAATTTGACACAATTCTAGACTGGATCCCATTGCTAAAAAGGATTATTCAAACAACTAGAGAAAATGTAGATGGGATCTGAGGAGTAGAGGGTTGTAATATATCCATGTAAATTTCCTGATTTTGATGGTCACACCATGATTATGTAGTTTTATAAAAAATATATAATAAAATACCTGGAGGGGTAGGTGGAAATAAGACCATTGCATCAGCAACTACTTCCAAAGTTTGCTGAGGAGAGGTTTTGATACTGTTGTTAAAACTTTTCTATAAGTTTGAGATTGTTTCAACATAATAAAAGATGTGATTGTCACTCTTATTACATTCCTTACCACATAAACATGAAACATTGTTTTGTAAATTTGATAGGCAAAAAAACTTAAATCTCATTTTAATAAAAAAAATTTTCGGCTCAGTGTGGTGGCTCACACCCGTAATCCCAGCCCTATGGGAGGCTGAGGCAGGTGAACTGCTTGATCCCAGGAGTTGGAGACTCTGTCTCTCTTTAAAAAAAAAAAAAAAGAGCCAGGTACGGTGGCTCATGCCTGTAATCCCAGAACTTTGGGAGGCCAAGGTGGACAGATTGCTTAAGTCCAGGAGTTCCAGACCAGCCTTGGCAACATGGAAAAACCCCATTTCTACAAAAAAAAGAAAAAAAAGAAAACTTAGCTGGCGCAGTGGCACACATCTGTAGTCCCATCTAATTGGTGAAACCAAGGTAGGAGGATCGCTTGAACCAGGGAGGTTGCAGTGAGCAGAAATCACACCACTGTACTCCAGGCCGAGTGACAGGGTGAGTCCCTGTCTTAAAAAAAAAAAAATCACCAGGCATGGTGGCTTACGCCTGTAATCCCAGCACTTTGGGAGGCCGAGGCAGGTAGATCACCTGAAGTCAAAAGTTTGAGACCAGCCTGGACAACATGGTAAAACCTCATCTCTACTAAAAATATAAAAATTAGCCAGGTGAGATGGCGTGTGCCTGTAATCCCAACTACTTGGGAAGCTGAGGTGGAGAATTGCTTGAACATGGTGGGTGGAGGCCGCAGTAAGCCGAGTTCAGCCTGGGCAACAGAGCAAGACTCCGTCTCAAAAAAAAAAAAAAAAAAAAAAAAAAAATCATATCCCTAATCCCCCTCTCACATATTATATAACTTACTTTTATCATCTGTTTCTGCCCACTAGAATATAAGACCTAGTGGGCAGTGAACTTTATTCACTGATGTACCCGAAGCACCTAGGTCAGTGCCCCAGCACATGGCAGACAATAAAAACCAATGAACAGCTGGGTGCAGTGGCTCATGCCTGTAAAAGGCAGAGACAGTTTGAGATCCCCTCTCTACAAAAAAAATTTTTTAAAGTAAAAAAATAGCAAGGCATAGTAGCGTGTGCTTGTAATCCAAGGAACTTGGGAGGCCAAGGCAGGAGGATCACTTGAACCCAGGAGTTCAAGGCTACAGTGAGCTATGATCATACCACTGCAGTCCAGCCTGAGTCCAGCAAAATAGAGACCTTGTCTCAAACACAAAAAAAGCCTGATGAATGACCGAAGGGATGAATGAGTATATTTCGTTCTCAATAAACGGTATGGATGATAGGGATTATCAGCCTTCTTATTCCCCTACTGCAGCAGTCCCCAACCTTTAGCACCACAGACCAGTTTTGTGTTAGGCAATTTTTCCACCAAATGGGAGAAGGGGGTGGGGGATGGTTTCGGGATGATTCGAGTGCATTACATTTATCATTAGAGTGTCATAAGGAGCACACAACCTAGGACCCTCTCATACACAGTTCACAATAGGGCTCACAATAGGGTTGGCGTTCCTATGAGAATCTTAATAATGAGGTGGAAGCTCAGGCGGTAATGCTGGATCGCTCACCACTCACCTTCTGCTGCTCTGCAGCCTGGTTCCTAACAGACCAGTTTGTGGACAGTGGGTTACGGACTCCAGACAGGCAGGTACCAGTCTGTGCACAGGGGGTTGGAAACCCCTTCCCTTCTGGAATGTAAACTGCTCAACGGCAAGGAATGTTTTTGTGCACCAGGATAGCTAGAACATAGAACAACTCCTGGCACTCAGAAGACAGCAATAAATATTTGTTGGACAAAGATTCCTATTATACGCCAGGCACTATGCCAGTTTTTTTGTTTTTAAAGAGATGAGGTCTCGCTATGTTGCCCAGGCTGGTCTAGAATTCCTGGCTTCAAACGATACTCTTGCCTTGGCCTCCCAAATTGCTGGGATTATAGGAATGAGTCACTGCGCCCAGCCCATTATCCCAGGTTTTTGTCGTTGTTTTTAGACAGAAATTTCGTTCTTGTTGCTCAGGCTGGAGAGCAGTGGTGCAGTGTCGGCTCACTGCAACCTTCGCCTCTCGGGTTCAAGCGATTCTCCTTCCTCAGACTCCCAAGTAGCTGAGATTACAGGCGCCCGCCACCACGCCAGGCTAGTTTTGAGTGTGTGTTTTTAGTAGAGACAGGGTTTCGCTGTGTTGGCCAGGCTGGTCTCGAACTCCTGACTTCAAGTCAATCCGCCCGCCTCAGTCTCCCAAAGGCTGGAATTACAGGCGTGAGCCACCGCGCCCAGCCAACTCACTATCTCACTTTAAACCGCCAAAGACAGCCTTGTGTCGGGAAGATTACCGGTATTACACTCATTCCCATTTTAAAGATCAGGGAGCAGGTTCCGAGATGCCAGGGCGGAGAGCCCGCCTGCATCCAGGGCCCACGACAGCACTTGGGCGAGGGAGAAACTGGTCCCTTGTGCTAAAGGTTGGGGACTGCTGCAGTAGGGGCATAAGAAGGCTGATTATCCCTATCATCCATACTATTTATTGAGAACTAAATACACTCATTCACCCCTTCGGTCATTCATCAGGCTTCTTTGTGAGACAAGGTCTCTGCTCTGCCGGACTCAGGCTGGACTCCAATGGTATGATCATAGCTCACTGCAGCCTTGAACTCCTGGGTTCAGGTAATCCTCCCGCCTTGGCCTCCCAAGTTCCTGGGATTACAAGCACACACTACTATGCCTTGCTATTTTTCACTTTTACACCGCCTCGGGCCGCCTGCTCGGGCTCCCCGTAGCTCACCTTGGCTTCGGGCTGACTCTCCTCGAGATCCCAACCGGCTTTCAAAGCCTCAGCCGCCCCGACCAGCTTGTTCGGGGCCTAATTCCTCTTCCTGATCTTTCTGGGGTGTCCCCCGGTCCCTCCCCTCTCTGGCTCCATGGCTGTGGATAAAGATGAGCTAGAGCTGGGGAAACTCAGCACCCCAAATCCCCATGTGGCGCCTCCTAGCGGGAGAGCTGCATGGGCTTGACGGCCTTCAACCTCCCTAGGATCCGCTTCTCAATTCAGTTTACCGAACTCTTCCAGTCCCCCTAAAAAGGGGAGAGTACCAACGATCTCCCTGTTCCGCAGACTGGACACCCGCGCCGCCGCTCTAACCCAAACCGCTTTACGGTTCGCCTCGTTACCGGATTCCTAACGGTTTCCCAACGGCTACAACGGGCGTCCGCCGGCTGGCAGAACGGGAAGGAGGTGCTGCCGAGCGGCTTCTTAGCCCAAAACCACTCCCCATGCCCCCTAGTCCGGGAAACGCAAAAGAGAAGCCGTACAGAGAGCAGAGACTCGCCCCGCCTTAGCTATAGCCGCCAACAACAACCGTCTCCTCAGTCTCGCGGGCGCTTTGAACGGACCGGAAATAGAAGTCGAGCGACTTCCGGCAGTTGGACTTGGAAGAGCAGGGAGTGTTGGGAATGGCGACCAAGCGGCTCGCGCGGTACGCGAGGGGTTTCGGGTTGGGGCGCGGGGAGGGGGTCGCTCTGGTGGAGCAGGGCAGGGCAGGTGGCGGCTGCGATGACGGCCTCCATTCCCCGCAGCCCCTGCGTCTACCACCTGTCCTCTCTGGCACGGTTGGAAAGACCTCGGTCTCCAGCCTTGGGCCGCCTTCTACCCGAGGGTGACAGGAGCCCGAGGCCTACGAACCCTGGGGTCTTGACTGTGGCCGTGAGCCAGTGCCTGCCCATTCTAGACCTCGGGAAATGACTGGACATGACAGTGCCCTGCAGACTGGTTGGAGGCCTCAGGCAGGGCACACTGTACTCATAAAGGTGTTCAACCCATTTCCTAGTGATCCTGATAATTCAGAATATGAATCATTGTGTCCTCCCTGATTCCTAGACTCTCTGTGCACATTTCTGATTACTAAAAGAATGTAATATATTAGCAAATAGCATGGACTTCAGAGTTGAGCAATCCTGGGTTGACGTACCAAAGCTATGGTCTTTGGCAAATTACAGAATCAGTTTTCTCATCCATAAAATATAGATAGCAAAAGTTTCTACCTGCTACACTTGTTGAGAATTAAAGGAGGCTGTCATCTTAGTTTAGTACCTGCTATGTAGTAAGCAATCAATAAATGATATGATTATTCCAAAATCCTGGCATTTCCCTTTCACCTCTTAAACATAGAAAACTACAGGAGGTGTCTGCTTAGTTATAGAAAACTACAGGAGGTGTCTGCTTAGTTAAAACTCTACCTAATGCCAAGTAGTTTGTTTTACTTGCACTTAAGACCTCAATAAGCTCTTTTTTTTTTTTTTTTTTTTTAAATAGAGATGAGGTTTCACCATGTTGCTCAGGCTGGTCTTGAACTCTGGACCTCAAGCAATTCACCCGCCTTGGCCTCCCAAAGTGCTGGGATTATAGGTGTGAGCCACTGTACCTGGCCCTATTTTTTATTTCTTTACCCAGATTTTTAAGGTGGAAGACTAAACCATGTCTTACATTGTCTTCTTAAAACTGCACTGTACACGTAGCAAGAGCTTAAAAAGTGCAGAGGTAAAAATAAGATTTCCAGTGGATTTTTACCTCTACAATCATTTGAGTTCCTCAGTATTACTGTAAATAAGGGTAACATAAAATTAGCATAAATTGGCTGAACACAGTGGCTCAGGCCTATAATCCCAGCACTTTGGGGGACTGAGGTGGGAGGATCACTGGAGCCCAGGAGTTTGAGACGAGCCTGGGCAACATAGTGAGACCCTGCCTTTACACAAAAAAAATTTTTTTTAAAGCTAGTGTCCATGGTAGCGCACACCTGTAGTCTTAGGAAACTGGTGGGAGGATTGCTTGAGCCCAGGAAATTGAGGCTGCAGTGAGCAGTGATCATACCACTGCACTGCAACCTAGGTGACAACGTGAGACCCTGTCTCAAAAACAAAACCAACAAATTAGCCTACAGTTGCAAATACATATTTTTGAGGGCTATGCAGGTAAACCCAAAGTCCAGTTCAATTTCCCTTTGTTCACAATAAATAATGCGATTGTGTCCAGTACCATTAGTTTGGTAGCCTATTCAAACAGGAGTGTGAATGAGTTCACTGATCATATTTGGATTGCTTCACATTTTTAGGCAGCTTGGATTAATTAGGAGAAGGTCAATTGCATCAGCAAATGGGAATCTAGGAAGAAGCAAATCCAGTAAGTAGTATGCTTAGTTTCTTTGCACTTTGTAGCCTTGCACTTTCAGCACTGGTAAAGCATAAGAACAACTTGATCTTTTGCAGAGCAGTTGTTTGACTACTTAATTGTCATTGATTTTGAATCGACGTGCTGGAGTGATGGGAAACACCACCATAGCCAGGAAATAAGTAAGTCTGGACTACCAATGGCCAAAGCTGGCACCAAATAAGTCACTTTAAAGTTTATAGACATAAATCAGCCAAGAGTTTAAGAAAACACGATGGTCTATGCATTGGTAGTTTAATATAAAACCTGTGTTGAATAAGAAAGAGCAAAATCTCAAATACCTAAATGGGTTATTATATAAAATAGTTGTTTTATATTATATAAAATACCTCAATGGCATAGAAACTGAAAAAAATACCTTTGCAAAAAGGAGTAAATTTTATATTCCATGTGGTCTTTATATTTAATTATATTGAGTTTTCTTTTAAGACAACATACTCATAACTTCAGTGTTATGATTTATTCTTTAGCATAACTTTGTTATAACCTTTATGTCACACTGCTTTGGCCATTTTAATATGCTTTTACTGAAAATTGGTTGTTTAATAATGCTATTGCAATGATAATGTGTGTTTAATTTAGGATGATTACAGGATTAATTTTAAAATTTTATATTCAACTGTCAATTGATGTTTCTTTTGTTTAGTTGAATTTCCAGCAGTGTTGCTGAACACATCAACTGGACAGATTGAATCTGAGTTCCATGCTTATGTTCAACCTCAGGAACATCCAATTCTTTCAGAATTTTGCATGGAATTGACAGGCATAAAGCAGGTATGATGCAAATTTTAAAATTCAGAAGTTAGTCTCAGAAAATAAAAGCTATTATACCATTTGGAATTAGATTTATTTATTGTTAGGCCTGATGGCTTTATGCCTGTAATCCCAGAACTTTGGGAGTCTGATGTTGGAAAATTGCTTGAGGCCAGGAGTTCAAGAGCAACCTAGACAACATAGCGAGAACCCAGTCTCTGCAAAAAAAAAAAAAAAAAAAAAATTTTTTTTTTTTTAATTAGCCTGACTTGGTGGCATGTACCTGTAGTCCCAGCTACTTGGGAGACTGAGGCCGAGGTGGGAGGACCACTTGAGCCCAGGAGTTTAAGACTGCAGGGCAATATAATCTCAGTCTATTGTAGGCAAGAGAACTTGTCTCTGAAACTAAATAAATAAATAGGGAATCTATTAGTGTTATTCTAGATTCAGGATTGTATTTATTTGTTTGTTTGTTTATTTTTGACACAGAATCATGCTCTGTCAGCCAGGTTGGAGTGAGGTGGCTGAGCTCACTGAAACCTCTGCTTCCTGGGTTCAAATGATTCTCATACCTCAGCCTCCCAAGTAGCTGGGACTGTAGGTACACGCCATTATGCCTGGCTAATTTTTGTATTTTTTGTAGAGATGTGGTTTCACCGGTTTGCCAGGCTGGTCTCGAACTCCTGACTTCAAGTGATCTGCCCACCTCGGCCTCCCAAGGTGCTGGGATTATAGGTGTGAGCCACCTCAGGACTCAAAAAGCAAAGGAACACGCCTGTAAACCCAGCACTTTGGGAAGCCAAGGTGGGTGGATCACCTGAGATCAGGAGTTCAAGACCAGCGTGGCCAACATGGCGAAACCTTGTCTCTACTAAAACTACAAAAATTATCCAGGTATGGTGGCACATATCTGCGATCCCAACTACTTGGGAGGCTGGGGCAGGAGACTCACTTGAACCTGACAGGTGGAGGTTGCAGTAAACTGAGATTGTGCCACTGCACTCCACGCTGGGCAAGAAAGCAAGACCTTGTCTCAAAAAAAATTAAAAAAAACAACAACATTTTTTTAAGATAAATGAAAAGGAAAGGAAGAATAGTGTTATAAAAATGAGGATCAAATTGATTTTGTAGAAATTAAGTGATTCAAATTTGTCTTTCATTTCTGTCAGTCTGGATTTAATGATCATATTTCTGTGTGATTTTAGTTTTATCAACCTAATTTGTCTTACCTTGGTGGATTCTAAATATTGTTTCTTTCTCATGTGTTTTTACATCTTTCCACTAGACAAACTCTTTGCCAGTTAAAATTGCTTTGTTATATCTTCCCACAATACACTGTGTTTTCATAACTTGGCATTTCTGATTCTTTTAAAATCATTAATCTTTCTCCACAGTTATAAAATATGCTAAATAATCATGGACTTTGATTGTTGAATTCATATTTTTTGACTCCAGGCTCGAGTTGATGAAGGAGTCCCTCTGAAGATGTGCTTATCTCAGTTCTGTAAATGGATTCATAAGATTCAGCAGCAGAAGAACATTATTTTTGCTACTGGGGTTTCAGAGCCTTCTACTTCTGAAGTAAAATTATGTGCCTTTGTTACTTGGTCAGGTAAAAAATATCACAAATGGGTAGCATTACCACTATATAATTCTTTATTTCTAGTTTTATACTTGCTAACCTATTTTATATTTGTTAATCTCCTGGGCTAGGAAAAAAAATTTAAATGCCTAGCAGATGTTAGCCAAGAAAGGTAAATTCATACATATTTTTTAAGTTAACTTTTTGGAATTCCTTAAAATTTTAAGCCTGAACTTAAAAAAAAATCTTTCTAGAGTTCCACTATTTTCTTATGAATTAAGCAAAGATGATTTAATGAAAACTCTTATCATGCTGTTTTCTAGAGTCTTCATCAGTTCAACGTCTGTTGCTTTTATGCTTGACACTTAAAAAAAAATGAGCCATTGAAAGTAGCTTTTTTGTATGACTGTGATAGAGCATTGCTGTTAATAATCTTTGATAGCAATACTGTGTCATTGATAGCATAGCATTGATAGTCATATTTGGTTTCCAATTATTACAAAATGTTTGGTTTTTCAATGACATTAATATTTTCCTAGAATATAGAAAATATAGCCCTTGTAATTTAACATCTTGCTCTTCTTTCTGAAATAGAGTTTTACTTGGTGTTTAAGAAATCATTTTGAAATTTAATCATCAACCTAACTTCTTAATAGTAAGTTATATGAAGTGAATAATTTTTAGATATTAGCAGAGCAATGAAATCTTACTGTTTTATTTTATATCATCTTCTAGCATTCTATTTGTAAATGGTGGCACCATAAGTTAAAAATGCTGGCATCATTGACTTTGTTCTATTTTAATGTACCTAATGCAGACTGGGACTTGGGGGTTTGCCTGGATTATGAGTGTAAAAGAAAACAGCTGTTAAAACCTGTGTTTTTAAATTCTTGGATTGATCTCAGAGCAACTTACAAGGTAATGGTCAAAAATGGGGACCTGGTTACTTTCCTTCTGTTGACAAATGATTACTTTTATCCTACATATGGGCATGGGTTTCTACAAATAAGATAATTTCTTTTGGAATGGTCACATAAATGCATTTCTTAACGTATTTAAGAACAATACACACAAAATAAGCACATTTTAAATGTAATAGAACTAAAAATTATCAAAAGTGGTTAATATATAGCCTTTAAAATAGTAATTTTTTAAAAGATATATCTTATTTTATTTGATTAGCTTTTCTATAGGAGAAAACCAAAAGGACTAAGTGGTGCCTTGCAGGAAGTGGGAATAGAATTCTCAGGACGAGAACATTCTGGTTGGTATAAATTAAAAATTATGTAATTTATTTGGCTTTCAAAAAATATTTCATATGAATTTCATTTTTTGGTAATGTCATTAATAAGGGATATCTTCAGCCTTTAAAAAAAGCTCCTAATCTAAACAATTTACATTGTTTTAAGACTTTCAAATTACCACTTTCATAAACTATTGTAGGATACACTGCCATCTAGTGGCTTTCTAGTTGCTAAAAAGAATGAAAAGAATTAGCCAAATCAAATGGAGATTAAACAAGTGCCCAAATAATAGAATGGATTAGTGAAAAAACTGAACAAGACTATTAGATTATTCACAAATCCTGGTTCCTACAGAATGTTGGCCACATTTTGGGGAGCTGTCTAATACATTTTCACATCCTCCCCTATAAATGTGGATGAGCTTGTCTTTCATTGGTAATGCTGCCACAGCCTTCCACAAGACCAGTTTATCATGATTAAAACTAGTAGATGGTCATAAAACCTGGCTGGGTGCAGTGGCTTACATCCGTAATCCCAGCATTTTGGGAGGCCAAGGTGGGCAGATCACGAGGCCAGGAGTTCAAGACCAGCCTGGCCAACATGGTAAAACCCCGTCTCTACTAAAAATACAAAAATTAGCCAGGTATAGTGGTGCATTCCTGTAACAGTCCCAGCTACTCAGGAGGCTGAGGCAGGAGAATCACTTGAATCCAGGAGGCCGAGATTGCAGTGAGCCAAGATCGTGCCATTGCACTCCAGCCTGGGCAACAGAGTGAGACTTCATCTCAAAAAAAGAAAAATGCTACAGTTTCTACATAAGTGATGGGTTGTTGTTGTTTTTGTTGTTTTGACTGGTTTTTTTTTTAGTACTAAGGAAATAGCACTAGTACCACTAAATTCAGTGTTTGATATCTGTATCCTTAGGGTTGGACGATTCTCGGAATACTGCCCTTCTTGCTTGGAAAATGATCAGGGATGGCTGTCTAATGAAAATTACAAGGTCATCGAACAAGGTTAGTAGTGTCTTGCCTCTTTATTCCATCATCTCAAACTTCATAAACAGGCATATGTTCTTTGAAAATGTAGATTAATGTGTGTAGTCATGTATAAATCAATGACATTTCTCTTTTTTATTATAAACTATATACTGAAGAAATTATGAATGCACAGTTTCTAAAACTGTTGGATTTGTCTTGTGGAATCATAGGTTCCCACTAAGAAGAATTCCAGTATTCTGGCCAGAAATTTGAATACAAATCAAGTTGAAGAAATGTCTGCCTGTAACAGCATCCAGGGTCCTAGCATATATAATAAGGAGCCTAAAAATACAATAAATTCTCATGAAAAAGTTCAAATGAAGTCGGTTTGTGCAAATTTTCCTATAAAGGCACAGGAGGATCAATTACAAGTAAATAACAATATAAAAACAGGTCTTCACAATGTCAAAAGTTGCTTATCTCTTATTAATTCTAAATCCTCTACTTCTCTGGGGCATTTGCAGTCTCCTACCTTGAATTCACCTATCTATATGCAAAAGCAAGGAAAAAATGAACATCTTGCATTTAATACCAAATCTAAGTCTTCAACAGTTGGTTCAGAATTGGTGCTTATTTCTACCACCATTCCAACTGTTAATCATGTTTCTGATATGGAAATGAGCTCTACCCTTGACTGTTTACCTATGTTGGCCGATTGGGAGGATGTGGTTTTACTGCCAGCATCTCAGCCTGAGAAAAACATGGACTGTACAGTTCCCATTAATGATTCAGACTTAGAGATTTCATTTAATTCTGGAGAAAGATTAATGGTTCTGAAAGAATCAGAAATGCCAAGTCATGAAAACTTTGGAGACATAGAGGAAACTCTTCAAAAATCTGAGACTTCCAAGTCTATTGTATACAAGAGTCCTCACACTACTATTTATAATGTAAAAGAAGCCAAAAATCCAGGTTCAGATGTTTCTGCCTTTAAGTTACCTGAACACAAATCAAGTACCTGCAACAGAGTTAATGCCAATATGTCTCATCCTTTAGTTTTGGGGAAACATCCTCTTCTTTCGGGTGGTACCAAAAGGAATCCATGCAGTCCTCAAGCTTTCCCACCAGCAAAAAAACAACCCATCACTATTCATGAAGAAAAGCCTACGTCATCTGATTGCTCCCCAGTAAGAAGTTCTTCCCGGAAGCTTCTCCCATTTGTGTTAACTTCTATAGTTAACCTACAAGAGCCTTGGAAGAGTGGGAAAATGACACCTCCCTTATGCAAGTGTGGGCAAAGGTCTAAGAGACTTGTTGTTTCTAATAATGGACCAAACCATGGAAAAGTCTTCTATTGTTGCCCTATTGGGAAATACCAAGGAAACAGAAAATGTGATTATTTCAAATGGGAACAAACACTTCAAAGGGAAAGAGCCAACACCATATATCCATTTCATTCCACAGGGGGACTCACTTTTAATTCTCCAGGAACAAGCCATCTTCGTGACCGAAATTTAAGTATTTCCACCAAAAATTCCTTGAGACTCAGGCCTTCAATGAGGAATTGATAATCTTTCATGTATGAATTCTAATTGTTCTTTGAATTTCCAAACATGAGTATTCTGATAACATCTTACACTATTTTATATATTAATGTTTACTGAATTCATCATACTTTCTTTAGGAACTACAAATGTAATCTTTTGTTAACAGTATTTATTAGATTACATATAATAAGCAACAATAGTAGATGATCCTTCTTTTATAGTTAGACTTTGAAGCAAGTCTTTATTTTTAAATTATGTGCACAAAAATGTGACTAATAAAAATCCCTAGTCTATTTTCAGTTAGATACATGTACTTTGAGAATTATCATAATCTTCTAACTGGTATTTTGTATTTTTCTAAAAACTTTTATAAGTTCTTTAATTTTATTTCACAGCTTGAACATTGGTTCTGATTTGTATAACAGCGTATCAGAAGAATTAGTCAACTAAAGTTTGAAACCCTATGTAGCAGAGATTTAGTTCAGAAACTGCTTCTATACTATACATTTAAAAATTAATCAATAATTGATGACATTCTTTTTATGTTAAGAAATGATAGGAACATAGACAGTAATGTAGAGGAATTTACCAAACATTTTATTTCAAAATTTAGCCTCTGATATCATAGCCCCAAGATATTTTAAATCACAGTTTCTGAGCATACTACCACAGTTTTATCACCTCTCCATCATCTTGTGGTTTCTAGAGATTGACAGATAATGTTGGTTTTATAGATATGGTAATTAATGAAACACATTTAAATTGTTTTCCATTCTTTCTTCCTCAGTTCATTTCTTTTTGTCTTCCCACTGATAGTCTTTGGCAGCTCTTGAATAAATTCTACCTGTTGGCATCAAGGGGAAGAAAATTAGCCTGGAAATTTTTATCTTTACATAAAGCCAATTATATAGCCGTTCAATTATGAATTCTAGGTGAAAGAATTAGAATACCTATTGGAATGGGTTTTGGGTAACAACCAAAGAACGGAAAAGGGTATTGTTGAGGAAATTTGTCTTGATATTAAGTATTTACTGCAAGCCCAAAGGACCAAACAAAATAGGTTTAGGGTTTCATTTTAATCTCAAAGATTCTGATTCTTACCCATATGTCATCAGTTCAGTTTGGGACATATGATATATGACATGAATGAAGAAAATAGTCATTAAAAGGTAAAAATAAACAGTGGAAATTTTCCGTAACACTGAGCAAATATTCATCATAATTAGGATACCTACCTTTCTGGGATATTTGTAAGGTGCTGTAGTTTTTTTAACATGCTCCTGAATCTCCTTTATTAGTTGTTCTTGATCATGTGACTCGTAATCAGGGTTCAGAACAATAAAAGCCTTTACTACCTAAAATAAATATTTGAAACACCAGGAAAATGAGTTACGCATTTGTATCTTTTAGTAAGTCTTATTTGCTTGTTCTGAGAATCTATGTGCCTGGTGGGGTGGGCCAGAGTGTTTTAATAAAGTTTGATCCCAACTTTGTGTTCTTAAGCCAGCCAGTTGACTCACACACTTCCTGGGCTGTACCTAACACGGGAGAGCTTCTGGGACCTGTGTGATGACCCAGCCTGATCCAGCCTAGCCCTCAGCATGGGGACTACTTATAAACAGTAGTCATGCTGAGTTTGCCATGTCTTTGTTGAAGGGAACAGTTCACAGAGAACATGCAGTCTTTACCCAAGGCTGTGAAGATTCCAACAGCCACTTTGCTATTGCTCTGATTCATTTCCATGGCCCTGAGGAATAAGAGTGGAAACTGTGGTGGCCTTTAACTGGCAGAAGACAAGAAAGACGTTGTTACTTTATGCTTACAAATCCTGTTCTCCAAAGTTTATCCTTCCTAGAAATGTTTTGGAAAACCCTGCCTGATTTTTGGACCTTTAATGGAGAAGACAGAAAAGCCATCCCTCAGAGCCCCCTTTAAAAGTAAATTTGGAGTCCTATCATTTTCTCTCCTAGGGCACTGCCAGGACTGCCATTTACTGCCTTCCCTATAGGCATGAGTCTAGGTGCATCAACTAGTATGTACCTCCAAAGCCAGATTACCAGCCCAGAGCTGGCTGTGGAATGATGGTTCCTGCTGGCACAGTTCCAGGAGAGTCCCCTGAAACTTTTTTATGATTAAATATCCTGCAGTTAAGTGCCTGAAATCTTATTAAACTCAAGGATTCGTTTGTCCAGCTTAAAGATAAGCTGGCAACATTTCCTATCCACTTTGATCTAGGAGTAAAGATTTCATTGAAAATGAATTATTTGAAACAACAAATTACTCAGAACAGCCATTGGTGAGAAACAAAGACTTCAGGTTATAATTTTTTCACATGTTGAAAACTGTTCACCAGTGGGTAATTTTACATTCTATGAGCTATTACCCATTTTTATCTTTACCCGAAACCCTTGTGGGGTGCAGTGGCTCATGCCTGTAATCCCTACATTTGGGAGGCCAAAGCGGGAGGATTGCTTGAGCCCAGGAGTTTGAGAGGAGCCTGGGCAACATAGTGAGACTTTGTCTCTAAGAAAAAAAAAACCCTTTAACATTTTTAATTTACATGTGATACAGGGCAGTTGTGAACCCTTGTGTGTATGTGTGTCTATGGATGTAATTTTGTTCTATTCATTTTTTGACATTTTATAAAAAGTATTTGTAGTTATGCTGGTTCTGCTGTATTAGCAACATTTTTGCAAATTAAAAAATCATGCTTGTTATAAGTAAGTCATTCAAAGGCAAATTATTTTAAAAACTTTGCAATGCTGGTTCACATATTGACTTCTACACCTTGGATGAAGTCTCCTTTATCTTTTTAAACGACTACAGAAAATGTTAAGTTAACAGGGAACAACCTAACATTATGAGTAAAAGTATGAACTCTGAAGTCAGAACAGCTGGGTTCAAGTCACAGTTTGTTGGGTAATGTTGGTCAAGTTAGGTAATCTCTTTGTGCCTCGGTTTCTTTCTCTGTAAAAGAGATTATGATGATTAAATGAATTAGCATAGATATATAATGCCTGGCACATAGTAAGTCATCAAAAACATTAGCTCTTAGTTGTAGTCATAGAATTGCAAGAAGTTTGGGTTTTATTTTTTAATCCCAAATCCATAAGTGGGCTTCCAATTTCTCTGAAATTCTGAAAAGTGGCTGTGCCATTCAATATGATAGCCACTAGCCACATGTGGCTATTTCAATTTAAATGAATTAAAATTAAATAAGATTAAATTTTCTCAGTCCACTAGCCACATTTCAAGTGACTGATAGCCGTGCATGGCTGTTGTATTGGATGGTGCAAATACAGAACATTTCCATCAGTGCATAAGTCCATCAGTGGCCTGTGGTTTTCTTCAAATTCTCAAGAGAGGGATGTGATCCAAAAAATGTAAGAACCTAGTGATCTAGACAAATATTTCTCAAGTGTTTATTTCACATTCCAATGTTAAAATTGTATTTCAAATCTAAATATGATTTTTAATCAATTCTGGAACTTGCTACCCAGTTAAAGGCCTGGCAGGACCCAGCCTGGAGAAGGACCTAACCCAGGTAGAATAGGCCTGCCAGCAGAAAGGAAGGAAACACTAGTGGCATGGAGCATGTGGCCATTTTGTTCATGGACACCTCGTTTGAGACACCCACTCACATCTACCAGGAAATCCTGCAGCCCACCAGTGTTGGGAAACTGGCTACATTCTCCCCTTCACTCTGACTAATCCAAGCCCTATGCCAAGACCCCAGAGCTGTGAGGGGACCAAAACCCACTTATAGATCTTTTCTGTATTGTACTCCAGGATATCAGGTGACTGCCAAGCCAACCCTGTTCCCAAAGGCTCAGCTACCATCCTGTCCCAAGTAAGCACCTGTCTAGGTGAGTAAAACTGATGATGACTGATGGTAGGAGTGAGGTACAGGAAGAGCTAAGACTTGTGAAACCTTGCCGGTGGTGGTCAGAGCAAAGAGACAAGCCAATAATCATTGACTGTGTTCCCTGCCCTCCACTGCCTGGAGTATACCCTTTCATAGTAAATAGAGACTGTCATCCTAGCAACTTGACAAACTGCCAGTTCTGAGCTACTGGGCAACATCCAGAACAACCTTGGGCCAACCATGAGGACTTCTGGCATCTTCTGGCATCAAAGATCAGTTAAGGGAGTCAGTCCTGGGGGGAGATCCACCCTCACTCCACTGCAATATGCATATCTCCCATTTTTGCCTTAAACTTTTAAATTTAAATTTAATTTTATTTCTGAGATGGAGTCTCATTCTGTTGCCCAGGCTGGAATGCAAGTAGCATGATCTTGGCTCACTGCAACCTCCCGTCCTGGGTCCAAGTGATTCTCCTGCCTCAGCCTCCCAAATAGCTGCAATTACAGGTGTGCGCCACCATGCCCTGCTAATTTTTGTATTTTTAGTGGAGACAGGGTTTCACCATGTTGACCAGGCTGGTCTCAAACTCCTGATCTCAGGTGATCCACCCACCTCAGCCTCCCAAAGTGCTAGGATTACAGGTGTGAGCCACCATGCCAGGTCTGCCTTAAACTTGAGGACCTATTTCATCCCCTGAGATTAGTATCTTCTAACTCTGCCCTGTGCCCTGTACTTGCAGCCCTATACCTAGGATTTAAGATAAGGAGCTTGAATACATGGTACAGAAAGTTCTGGATTTGTATTGACGTCAATGTCATCTTCAAAACTTGGGTTCAGTGTTAGAAGGGATACAGATTGAAGAAATATTGTGGGAACTTGTAACTCATCTAGAGAAACCCCAGGGACATGCTGTAGACACACAGGCAAAACACAGGAGGCTGCCTGGCCTGGTACCTTTAAGCCAAAATACTGTGTGGTCAGCCCCAGTAGGAATGGGCTTTCAGGACTGCTGTGTTATTCAGAGCCTATTTGCTGAAACCTCTACTTATTTACCTACCCAGCCTGCTTATGGTTACCTCAGTTCCAGCCTCTGACCTTGTTCTCACTCCTGATATATGATGCCCATTCTCCTCCACTACACCAGGGACCTTGTTGGTTTCCAGACCTTCTGGGTAACAATTTGATCCTATCCAGCTGACTTCTGTCACACCATCCTCATGTGAGCCTTGGTTACTGGCATTCACACCATCTTTGCCCTAGTCCACCATGGAAAGAATTCGAATTCTTTCTAGTACATATTTTCAGTCTTATTATTATTTTTTGTTTGTTTTTGGTTAGGATCAGAGCTACAACTCATAATTCATCTTATTTTGTAGCAGTTCTTTCTGACTAGCACATTTCTATCTGACTTGCATATTTAGTGAATGACTCATTTGGTTAATTCTGTTTCACTGAGCTACTGTTTGTAAGTTTGTGTTAAACTGCTAACAAATTATAAAGTTGAGATGAATCAGTTCTTTTACCTCTCCTCTGATGGGGTCTGGGCTGCTGACAACAGCTGACTCTGCAACTGAAGGGTGTTCATTCAGGGCACTTTCTACCTCACATGGTCCAATTCGATAACTAGAAAAGCATATGGGATGAATATATATAGGTGAGTGGCAGGTTCACTCTGGAACACGATGATCAGTTAACACAGACATATACACATATGGAAAAGAAAATTACCCAGAGGATAATATGATATCATCTGATCTTGCAACAAACCAGAAATATCCGTCTTCATCCATATACCCTTTGTCCCCAGTAATATAGAAATTGCCTCGTAGAGTTGAAGCTGTTTTTGAAGGATTATCCTGCAAAACAAATAGCATTTTGTTAATATGGTGAATCTAACTCTTCTGGTCAATTGGCTTTTTGTGTGTGTGTGTGACAGAGTCTGGAGTGCAGTAGCACAATCTTGGCTCACTGCAACCTCTGCTTCCCAGGTTCAAGCGATTCTCCCGCCTCAGCCTCCCAAGTAGCTGTGACTACAGGCTTGCACCACCACACTCAGCTAATTTTTGTATTTTTTGGTAGAGATGGGATTTTCCCATATTGGCCAGGCTGGTGTCGACTCCTTACCTCAAGTGATCTGCCCACCTCGGCCTCCCAAAGTGCTGAGATTATAGGTGTAAGCCATCATGACCAGCCCTCAGTTGGATTTTTAAATGTTCAAGAAAGCAGAAAAGTCTGGCTCCTTTGAGAAGCATTAGAGTTAGGAAGAGCCAGAGTGTGAAAATAAGGATGAAATTCCAGCATGGAGCTAGCCCGAGAGAAGAAAGGTAAACTACATACAAAGATTAGCATGTTTCCATCTTAAGAATTTTTTTAGATAAAATAAATATTGCAGGAGCTCAGAGCTCAGAGGAGTAAACTAAAGTAAGTCTTTTGCTAATTGATTAATACATAATGCTGGTGGGAAAAGAGAGAAGTAAATACCCAGAGTTAGAAGAAAGCACTGACACCTAATAAAGGGCAGACAGATTTGTTTTTGGTTTTGTGTTTTGTTTTGTTTTACACAATAACAGAAGTGGTTCTGCAAATCTGACATAAAAAACATGAAGAAGATACTGTTACATTATATAAAATATATTGGCAAGTAGCATCTGGACCTTGTATAATATAGACTTTCCTCTAATTTGTGTACTGTGATTAGAGATGAAAATATTCTTGCAAACAGTAAGGAGGTTAGAACACCTCTAGTGAAAGTCATTTGCTTAATCCCACCACCCTTTCATCCCCTGTCCCTCTCACTCTTCCCAAGAAGAGAGAGCCTTAATTGGATTTCAGGAAAATAAGTGGATTTTGTTTGATAATTGAGAGGCTCAGGGGATGTTAAGAGGCTTTTTTCTTTCTAGGATCCCTTCCTTTTGCCTTCATGGACCTGAAACAGTGATCTAACCTCAGGGGACAAGCTGCTTTTCTTCAGCAGGAATTTGGGTATTTCTTCAATTTCTTGTCTTTGGAATAACTATTCAGGACAAGCAATCTCTCGAGAAAGGGCAAGTATCTATCCTAGGTATATTTTGTGGCTAACCGGGATAGTTACCAAGAACTTGAGAAATAAATAGAAAATAAGAGATTATTTAGTAAGTCACTTACTACATAATGAGTAAAAAGGCCAAATGGTCTGTTAGGTAGAACTTGAATGCCAATATCCCCTTCTTGTCCAGGAGGTAGAACATTGCCATTTCCATCTATAATCTAGGATAAAACAGCACAATTTATTTAAGGAAATTTTTAATGTCACAGCTTAAATGTTAACTTTGCATGTTTTGTTTTTTGCCATTTAAAAATGAAGACTTAAAAAAATTTTTTGTGTGAGACAAGGTCTCACTTTGTCACCCAGGCTAGAGTGCAGTGGTGCAATCATAGCTTATAGATCACTGTAACGTTGAACTCCTGGCCTCAAGCAATCCTCCCACCTCAGCGTCCTAAGCAGCTGAAGCTACAAACACATGCCATTATGCTCAGCTAATGTTTATTTTTATTTTTTTGTAGAGACGAGGGTCTTGTTATGTTGCCCAGGCTGGTTCCTGGCTTCAAGTGATCCTCCAGCGTTGGCCTCCCAAAGTACTGGGATTACAGGCATGAGCCACTGTACCTCCCCAGCCCCACCCAAAATTTTTAAATATAAATTCCTAAGAGAAATATATTTATTTAAATTCTTACTGCATAAAATATTAAGTACAGGTTACCAAAATGTGAAAGAAGGATAAAAAATTGTTTAAATGTTACCATCCAGTAATAATCACATTTTGGTAATATCCTTTGAGACAATATAGACAAACAGAAAAATAGGATTGCTGGCCTGGCCCAGTGGCTTATGCCTGTAATCCCAGCACTTTGGATACTGAGAGCCTGGAAATGGCCAGGCAGGCCTGGGAGCAGAACAGGAAAGTGCTGCAGCCACTGTAAACTGAAGCCTTTTTGGGCCTAGTTGACCTCCCAGAAGGTCTTGACCTCTCTCACTTGAGGGGACAGTATTGTGTTATGGTTAAGAGTGCAGATATTGGCGCTAGACTGTTGGGGATTGAATCCCAACTCTAACAGCTATTAGCTGTGTGACCTCTCATGAATTCTTTTACCTCTGTGCCTCATTTGTAAGATGGTTCTAATATTAGTATGCTTCTCATAGGTTTTTTTTCTGGAATTCAATGGGTTAATATTTATTTATTTAGAGACAGGGTCTTGCTCTGTGGCCCAGGCTGGAGTGCAGTGGTGTGATTATGGCTCACTTGCAGCCCCAAGCTCCCAGGCTCAAGCAATCCTCCCAACATAGCCTCCTGAATAACTGGGACCACAGGCACATACCACCACACCTGGCTAGTTTTTTTTTTTTTTTCCCTTTTTTTTTTTCTGTAGAGACAAAGCCTCACAATGTTGCCCAGGCTGGTCTTGAACTCCTGGGCTCAAGTGATGCTCCTGCCTCAGCCTCTTAAAGTGTTGGGGTTACAGGCATGAGCCACTGCACCCAGCCTAATGGGTTACCGTTTATTAAATGCTTAGAACTTTGTATGGTACAATATAGGTATTTGCAAAATAATGGAGACCAATTGGCCAACATTTCTCTCATTTTCATATTTTTATAAAAATTAAAGTATCATAGGAGTAAAATGGAATCACCACCAAAACAAAGAGAGTTTATATGGGGGCAAGTGGTAGGTAGTGTACAGATTGAGTTATTAAACATTCTCCTGGAAGAGGATGTGCAAACCTTAACATCGAAAGCAGGAGAAGGTTTTCCCATTGAGCCAGGTTTAATTTTCATTCCCTTAAAATTTCCACAGATTAGCACCTAGTTAAGAAAAAGAAGAAAAAGTAAGATAACATTACAAGTAACTTAAAATTTATTCATCTACCGTGCATTCATTCAACAAATTATTTATTGAAAACTTAGCTATGAACTAGGCTCAAAATAAATGCTATACTCTTATGGAATGTAGTGATAAACAATATACAAATACATACATATATATATAATATAGTTACAACAATAATTTCTAATATATCCATATTTATCAAAACATGAGTATATTAATATTTGCACTTGTATTAGCATGATACTTGTTATTCTATTTAATTTTTCAATATTTGTTTTTATTTTATTTTTGATATTTTCATTTTTGACCATATGATACCTTCTCATGGTTCATAAATTGAAGCATTATAAAGACCCACATTGTGAAAATTTTTTTTCAACCTTTCCCTTATCTATTATCTTACTCCTCCCTCTTCTACAGAATAACCACTTTATTTTTCTTATTTTATTCTTTATTCTTATTTCATTTTTGTTCTTATTTCATTCATTTCCTCTAGAATTTCTTATTTCTTACTTCTCTGAGCTCTTTAAAAACTCCTTTTTAGAGTATGGTTGCTAAGGAGTTGTCTAGCAAACTGTTAATATTTCAGGTAGCAAGGAGCTCAGCATTTCCCATTTTGAGGCAGCCCTAAATAATATACTTCTCTATCACACTGGGACAAATTCTTTAAGTAGATCCAGTATTACCTCTTTTTTTTTTTTTTGAGACAGATTTTCACCCTGTCACCCAGGTTGGAGGGCAGTGGCATGATCTCGGCTCACTCTAACCTCCGCCTCCCAGGTTCAAGCGCCTCTCCTGCCTCAGCCTCCTAAGTAGCTGGGATTACAGGCACGCACTACCATGCCCAGCTAATTTTTGTATTTTTAGTAGAGACAGGATTTCACCATGTTGGCCAGGATGGTCTCGATCTCCTGACTTCATGATCCACCCCCCTTGGCCTCCAAAGTGCTGGGATTACAGGTGTGAGCCACCATGCTGGGACAATCCAGTATTATTTCATAAAAAAAAAAAAAATTGCAATTCCCTCACTCTGATCCATTAACAGTGGTGTTTGTCATTGAATAGCTATTTAAACAACTATCTGTTAACAGAGATTTTTTGCAACTAGGTTCTTGCAAGCAATAGTTTTTAAACATTTTCTAACCACTCCATTCCTATCCCTCAAATAATCATAAGGATACAGTGGACACTTTGGTTTTTATTCATCTGACTAAATGGAGTCCAGCTATGTCTTTTCAGTGAGGTCAGGTACCGTTTCAGTCTGTCCATATCCTTCATAAATATCCAGGCCCGTCTTGTTTCTCCATCTTTCAGTCACATCAGTAGTAATTGGTTCCCCAGCACTCACACAGTGCTTTAAGCTTTCAAACTTATAGCTTCTCAGAAAACAGGTAAGTTAGATTTAGGAGGAAAAATGGAGAGAAGTGAAAATTAAGGATTATTTCTTATGAACTTCAATATAAAATGTTTTAGTTGCTTTTTAATTCCTCTCCCTAGCACAAAATAAACCACTTTACTCCATATATATATATCTACTATATAACCACAAATATTAAAAATAAAAATTATATTAAAAAGATAAATCATCCTAATATCATAGAATGATATTAGAACACCTCAAATACTGGTTTTTCTTCCCCCCCTTTTTTGGCAGGGGAGATAATTTATTACAAAGAAAGTCATTCTAGTCTTAGGAAGGGTACCCCATAATAACATTTTATTTTATTTTATGTTTTATGTTTTCATGGAATGCTTCACAAATTTGCATGACATCCTTGAGCAGGGGCCATGCTAATCTACTCTGTATCATTCCAATTTTAGTGTATGTGCTGCTGAAGTGAGTACCATAACACTTTAAATCAGCAATGAAAAGTTTACCAACTATTTGCTTAAACCAATTGTCAGATATTTATACAATGGAATACTATACAGCTATAAAAAAGAATGGGGAAGCTCTTGGACAGTGCTGTCCAACAGAACTTTCTGTCATGATAGAAGTACTCTGTAATCTGCTCTACCCACTACAGTATATGCTAGCCCTCTATGAATGTTGAACACTTGAAACATGGCTTGTATAACTGAGGAATTGAATTTTTTATTTAATTAATATTTATATTTAAATAACTAGCTGTGGTAAGTGGCTACCATATTGCACAACACAGTGCCAGAAGGTGTTGTTAGGGAAAAAATGCAAGGTGCAGGACTGTGTGAATCTTTTGATGCCATTTATGTTTATAATAGAGAAGGGGAGGCTGGGTGCAGTAGCTCACACCTTTAATTCCAGCATTTTGGGAGGCCGAGGTGGATGGATCACCTGAGGTCAGGAATTCAAGACCAGCCTGGCCAACATGGCTAAACTCCATCTCTGTGAAAAATACAAAAAGTAGCTGGGCATGGTGGTGCACACCTCTAATACTCTATACTCAGGAGGCTGAGGCAGGAAAATCTCTTGAACAGGAGGCAGAGTTTGCAATGAACCAAGTTTGTGCCACTGTACTTCAGCCTGGGCAACAGAGCAAGACTCCATCTCAAAAAAAAAAAAAAAATAGAGAAGGGGAGAACACATGCATATTAGTTAGTGTATTTTCAGGGAGAATAGACAAGAAACTGGAAACTCAGATTGATTCCATGGAAGAGGACTGGGTGACTGGGGACAAGGTTTGAAGCAAGACTTTTCACTATGTATTTTTATACACCTGTTGAATTTTTGTCAACAGGTGAGTAGTGAATTATTTCCTATTCAAAAATTAAATAACATCAATTTAAATATATTTATGTGTGATACATGATATAACAGGAAATACGTAGAGGTTGAGTATCCTTAATCTGGAAATCCAAAATCCAGAGTGCTCCAAAATCTGAAACTTCTTCAGCACCAACATGATGCTCCAAAGAAATGCTCATTGGAAGATTTTAGCTTTTATATTTTTGGACTGGGGCAGCCCAACCAGTATAATGCAAAGACTCCAAAATCTAAAACAATCTGAAATCCGAAAGACTTCTGGTCTCAAGCATTTTGAATAAGGGATACTCAACCTGTATTGAGTCTTCATCCTGAGTTCTTGGCCCAGAGCTTCTAAAACCTTTATAATTTCCCAAGCGAGGGGTATGCTAGGACTATCTTTTGTTCTCATATTTTGTCTTTGACTCCGGTTCCTGACACAGAGCTCCTAAATTCTGTGGAATTTCCTGGATGATAGAATCGTTTTTTGTTCTCATGAGGCAACTCTTAATGGGGCTCCCATATGGGGGTTGGTCACCAGAAAGACCAAGCCAGGAATAGAAGCTTGGCACTTTCAACCCCACCCCCATCCTTCAGGGAAAGGAGATGCTCTGGAGATTGACTTAATAATCAATCATGCCTACATAATGGAGCCTCCAAAAAAATCCCTGAAGTATGAGGTTTGGAGAGTTCCATGTACTAGAAAGGTAGTGCACCCCCACTCCACAGGGATGGAAGCTGCTGCACTTGGGATCCTGTGGACCTCACTCTATGTACCTCTTCGTCTGCATAGCTATTCATCTGTAATCTTTATCATATCTTTTATAATAAGCTGGAAAACATAAGTAAGTGTTTTCCTTCGTTCTGTGAGCCATCATAGCAAATTACTAAACCCAAGGAAGGGTCACGGGAACATCTGATTTATAGCCATTTGGTCATATGTGGAGGTGACAGCCTGGACTTGTGATTAGCATTTGAAGTGGGAAACAGTCTTGTGGGACTGAGTTATTAATATTAACCTATCGGATATGATGCTGTCTTCAGGGAGATAATGTCAGATTGAATTAAATCATAGGACAGTCAGCTGATGTTGGAGAATGGGTCAATGTAGGGGAAAAAATCCCTTACATCTGGAGACCAGGAGTATTGAGTGTTGTTAATATAGTAAAATAGTGGCTGCTGGGAGCTGAGCTATGAGGATGCAAAGGCATAAGAATGATACAATGGACTTTGGGGACTCCGGGAAAAGGGTAGGAGGTGGGTGAGGGATAAAATACTACACAATGGGACAGTGTACACTGCTCGGTTGATGGGTGCAACAAATCTCAGAAATCATCACTCTAGAACTTATGCATGTAACCAAACATCACCTGTTCCCCCAAAACCTACTGAAATAAAGAAAAAAAGAAAGAAAAACGGTGGTTGTTTTTCTTTTCAGATTACCAATGCACCCTTTCAAATAGAATTAGCAATAGAATAAAAGATATGCATCATCTTTTCTATCTGCTGGGATAAGGTTCCAAATAGAAATAAGTTCTCTACTTTCCCAGCTCAGAGAAAGCCATCATCCAAAAGATTTACCGTCTTCTTACCCATAAGCACTGGGCTTAGAGCTATAGATGTCGTGGAACCCTCACTTTCTTCTTGTTTAGGGGAACCTGCCCTGGACACTGTAATTATTATTCACAGAATGCAAGCAATAAGGAGAAGGAGGAAGAGGAGAGATTGCTAAATCCTGTGTCTGCTGGCTTGGAGCTATGCTTTCAGGCAGAAAGATCCTTGATTTTATAGCTTCCTCTTCTCCCCTCCCCCAACTAAATGCCTATTTACTAACATTCCTTACCTGGCCATATCATTCTGTACAAGCATTCGGTATGCAGTTGGTGCTGAACAGAAGACTGTGATGGGGTACTTGGAGAGTGTCTGCAATTTAGAAAAAGCAAACTCTTGGTCTTACTACAACTTTAATAAGTGCTTAAATGTCTTTGGTTGGCACAGCACAATTTAAACATTATTTATGTTAATGTAAATGCATTCTTACTTTTTCTTGTAGAATCATCCCTCAGTTCTGCAAGATTGGTTCCAGGAATGCTTAAGTCCCTTATATAAAATGGTGTGGTATTTGCATATAACCTATGTATATCCTCCTGTATACTTTAAATCATCTCTAGATTACTTATACTGCCTAAAACAATGCAAATGCTATGTAAATATTTGTTACATGGTATTTTTGTATTTGTGTTTTTTTAATTGTTGTATTTTGTTTTTTCTTTTTCTCCCCAAATATTTTCAATATGTGGCTGGCAGAATCAGAGGATGCATAATCTGTGGATACAGAGGGGGCCAACTGTATCTTTTCAGGCTTATTGACTTTCTGGATGTGACATATCTTAAATCATATTGTCTACTCTGATCTCTGAAAGTTGCTTTATTCATCAGTTCTGTCAGCCATACTGCTTAATGCACTTCTAAATATTGACCTCCTTGTGCTCTGGCTTACTTGCAAAATAGAAGTTGGCTCAAAACGTGGTAAATAGTGTGCGAATACACATGCTCCCTGGATCCATGGAGAAAAAACACTACTCCATGCAGACTTTGCCCAGCCCGTATCTGAGGTATTCCACATCACGTCTGAGGGTGTCAAATCTAGCCAGAACCTGGGGAAACAAAGAGTATCCCTGATGTACATAGGAAAACAAATATAAAAGACCAGTACATGGCCAGGTGCAGAGGCTCATGCCTGTAAGCCTAGGACTTTGGGAGGCCAAGGCAGGCAGCTCACCTGAGGTCAGAAGTTCGAGACCAGACTAACAACATGGAGAAACCTTGTCTCTACTAAAAATACAAAAAATTAGCTGGACATGGTGGCGCCTGCCTGTAATCCCAGCTATTCAGGAGGCTGAGGCAGGAGAATTGCTTGAACCTGGGAGGCAGAGGTTGCAGTGAGCTGAGACTGCACCATTGCACTACAGCCTGGGCAACAAGAGCAAAACTCTGCCCCCCTCCCCCCAAAAAAAGACCAGTACATAAGTCATCATTTTTGCAGTTTTGACACTTCAAGCTGCACTTCTGTGGAAGTATACCTTCCATTTACAGATAATCCTAAACTGAAACTGCTGTGGGTGTGTCCAGTCATTTTTGGAGATCCACTTGTTCCACTAGTAAAGAAAATGGCCATCATCTCATTGTGTTTTGTCTTCACACAGGTGTGGCTGTCACTGGCATGTCTGCAAGGGAAAAACTATAATGACTGCATGTTAAACACAGCATCACAGACTGTTAACACTGAAAAAGATTTGAGAAGCTATCCCCTTGAACCTCTTCATGTCAGGAATCAGATGCCAATGGCTTAGCTTGAATTACAAGGTAAAAGCCATCACTTTCTCTTCCTTTTAGGTGCTTTCTAGAATCAAAACTTAACTTTGTCATCAAAAGCCCAGTTATAATAGCTGCTTTCCTAGCTATTTATTCTATGATAAAGAAGGATTGAAGCATTTTTATCATACCTCCAGCAGAGTGAGGAGTCTGTGATCTTACAATCATGAATATGGAAGAATTTGTCCCTCCCCTCCCCTGTGGATGCTTTAAAATGTGATTTTTAAAAATAAATATGTTAATACAATACATATTAGTAAAAGTCATGGGGACTGATGACTCAACAAACTACAGCCTACTGACAAAATCTGGTCTGCCTCTTGTTTCTACAAATGTTATTGCGCATTCATTGTTGTGTTATCTGTGGTTGCTTTCACACTACAAAGGCAGAGTTAAGTAGCTGTGATGAGACTGACTATATGGCCTGCAAGACCTTAAGTATTTATTCTCTGTCCCTTTTACAGAAAATGTTTGCTGAGGCTAGTTATAGTGGCTCATGCCTGTAATCCCAGCACTTTGGGAGGCCAAGGTGGGTGGATCACCTGAGGTCAGGAGTTCGAGACCAGCCTGGCCAACATGGGGAAACCCTGTCTCTACTAAAAATACAAAAATTAGCCAGGCACAGTGGCACACACCTGTAATCCCAGCTACTTGGGAAGCTGAGGCAGGAGAATCACTTGAACCAGGAGGTCGAAGTTGCAGTGAGTCAAGATTGAGCCACTGCACTCTAGCCTGGGCAACAGAGGAAGACTTTGTCTCAAAAAAAAAAAAAACCTGCCAACTATGAAAGGATGGTTTTTCTGTCTCCCACAAGAGTGTCTACATAGTTCTGGATATGGTAAACAATAGGACTAAACAGGATCTAAAGCATCCATCCAGGGAAAAAAGAATTCCAGTTAAAGAGAAAGAAAGCCTTTTAGTTCCAAAGGATAATCAGACTTCTATACAAGTCACACATTAGTGCAGCTGCACGCATACATATCAAGTGTATGAGAATGAGTGGAAACAACCAGGCCATTCATAAGAAATATAGAAAAGCTCTTACTTTTTATTTGTTTATTTATTTAATTTTTGAGGCAATCTTTCTCTTTCTCTCTCTCTCTTTCTGTCTCTCTCTTTCTGTGTGTGTGTCTCTCTCTCTCTGTGTGTGTGTGTCTCTCTCTCTCTTGCCCAGGCTGGCGTGCAGTGGCTCAACCTCCTGGCTTTAAGTGATCTTCCTACCTCAGCCTTCTGAGTAGCTGGGACTACAGGCAAGCATCACCACACCTGGCTAATTATTTTTATTTATGTAGAGAGCAGGTTTCACTATGTATAATTATTTTTATTTATGTAGAGAGGAGGTTTCACTCTATTTCCCAGGCTGGTCTTGAACTGGACTCAAACCATCATCCCACCTCAGCCTCCTAAAGTGGTGGTTTACAGGCATCAGCCACTGTACCCAGCTGAAAAGCTGTTTTCAAAACCTGACAGAGCTACACCAAATGTTCAGTCTATGATTCTATAATTATCTTAATTAATTAAAAATAGTATTTATAGTCATGTTCCTATCACTTCTGTTACCAACACAGTTGCCCTGAAAACCTGAGGCAGAGATATCTTACTGATCTCTTACTAGAAGCAGTACATACAGAAGTGAGGAATGTAGGCTGAGCAACCATACTGCCTGGGTTTGAAACTTAGCTCTGCTAGGTACTAGCATTTGACTTTATTCATCTGTGTAATTATAGTATCTAGGTTGCTGGGACATTTTAATGTGGTAATATGTCTGAAGTCTTTAGAATAGTTTCTGGCACATAACCATATCAATATAAGCTATGATTGCAATTACATTATTTTTATTAGACCAGTACTTGGCCTTTGGCAAGAACTCAATATTAACAATTTTAAATGTGGTAGGAACAAGTCCATAGTTGCAAGCATGCTCCCAAATCCTTGAGTAAAGGTAGGAAGCTCATTCTAGTGAAGGACTTTGCTGCCAGCCCAATTTTAAGTCATAGCCAGTACTTGGCAAGAGTTCCAAGTAACCCATGGAAGCCCCCCCAAGCTAGGCTTGAACATCAGTGAAATTCAGTTTTATAATTTCACTCATTAACATTAAGCGTTTTTCCTATTTTAACCTGGTACCAGTGTTGGCTGTCAGCAAGGGAATGGCATAGCCAACACTGAAGGACTGACTGTGATCAATTTCCCTGGGAGATCATAACAGCTCTGTGATTGATGCTGTGATGCACTTCCAAGATCCTTTTGCAGGAATGAAGGACTTAATCTCCACAGGAGTTGGGAGCCCTCTTTAGAGAATGCCTTAACTGAAGAGAGCTACCTTGTTAAAGGTCTTGCGTCCTAGGGACAGCCCACATAATTACTGACCAATGTGGGTGTATAAAGGCCAGGACCTACTGCCTTAGCTGGGAACAGCTTTGGGAGCTGTTCAACCTTCAGAGGTCCCAGTGGGTTGACTGAAGACTTTGCAAGGAATACGTCGCAAATAAATTTCTTTCTCTACCCAATCCTACATTCTTACCCTTCCTTCACAGGTGTTAATACCAAGAGAACTCCTTAATAAACTTCTTATACACCAATCTCCATCTCAGTGAATCCCAACCTACAAAAAGCACTCCAAGCTCCTTACCACCTCAGAGTTTAGCACTATTAGTGTAGCAATAACTACCAATTGTTTCCTTTGCCAATTGTTTTAATTTGCATTTTTCTAATCACTACTGGGTTGAATATCTTTTTATTGTTGCCTTTCCTTTTGCGAAGCTGTTCTACAAAAAGCATGGCTACTCACTTCATCATCTCCTTGAGGTTCCCCCATCCCTCTCTGGAGTTCTGTGACACAATTAGCTTGGAGTGCAGATTTTCACATTTGGGTGCAATAGCATCTATTGCTGGGGCTAAAATATCATTGGTGATAATGCACTTTGCTTTTGAAGATTGTAGTCTGTAGAGAATGTCTTTCTGGGTCAGCTGCGTGGTTCCTGGAATTAAAACTGTTCCTAAAGGAGCAGAAAAGAAACGACGTTTAGAAGAAAGGTTATTTTTCATTATGTTAGTTAGAGTAGTGTAGATAGCATCTATACATTCTGTATTTCCCAGAATGAGTTAGTCAGTTTATGAGGAAGGTATCTATTTATCTTACTTCCATTTATCTGCTTTTGCCTTTCAAGGGATTTCAGAGTCTATGACCCTTTTGGCCTAACATGAAAGCATGTTAAATACTGGATAATTATTCCTTATTTGAAGACCATCGATAACATTGAGCTTGAAGAAAGTTTTGATTGAAAAGTAATAATACCCAGTATTTATTGAGTATTTGATTATATGTTTTAACTCATTCAGTCCCCATCAAAATAATCTAAAAAAAAAAAAGCTATGAATAACTTTCCCAAGATATTACGTAAGTAGTAAGTGACAATGCAGGAATTGAACTCTGTAGCCTGACTCCAGAACTGTGGACTTGACCACTTCAACTTAGTACCTCTTAAAATGTACATGATTGTTTTATAATTTATTTCCAAAAGAAAGGGTGGAGGCATTCATTTTTCTGTGGTTCTATTCCTGCTGGTTGTATATTATACTGTAAGATGAAGTATAATGATTAAGAGTGTCCTGGAGCTAGACACACTTATATCTGGGACTTGGACAAGCCACTTCACCTCTATGAGCTTCAGGTTCTGCATCTGTGAAATGATATTATAATAATAATACTTCCTTTATAGGATAGTTAGAGGATTAAATGAGTTAAAACATGTAAAGAACTTAGAACAGTGCGTAGTAAGCTTTGGATATAATTTTCTCAAAGGATAAATGGACTCTCAAAAATATGTAATCTGCCCCCTGGGCCCCACCCTTAAGTTCCAGACCCTTAAGAGAGGGATGGAAGTTATTCACTTCACAATAGGTTTTACTCTTCCCAGGTGACACAGCAGGCAAGAAGATTGGGGAACATATATATGCCATTCCTGGACTCTTGACATTGGCTCATCATTTTATTTTGGGAAGGACCAGTTCTCTCCAGCAGGGTTCTTCAAGAAACCAACAACCAAGAGGCAGAACCAGGTTCTTTAGAGTATCTTTTCTTTCTAATCAGGGCAACACAACAATTTTTGTGAGGCTGTAACTCTAAGGTTATCCTTTAAAGATGTTCCACTTAGGGATAAGGAATTAGCCTACATGGCCTAACACTTCTTTATTATTTAAAGATACTGTTTGACAATAAGCCCACACCAAAATAAATATATTGTGATTACGTAGGAAAGTCTCCCATCCAGCTTAGTTTAAATATGATCAGAAAGCAAACATTACTAACCTGTTCGCAGACAGGCCACATTTGTAATCCACCACTCTGGGACCCTGGGCAGAATCAAAATTACTCGATCTCCTCTTTGTAGGGAACAGGCTTCTGAAAGTACATTGGCAAGTTTTCTGGACAGAGATCCCAGTTCCTCAAAACTCCATTTCACCTCTTCTCCTTTTCCATTGATCCACCAGAAGGCTGGATTTGAAGGTTTCTTCCCAGCCTGAGGAAAGACAAACCAGTCATGGATTTAAAGGTTATTACACAGCTAAATTCTGGGTCATCTGACTTAGTGGAATATATTAGCTGAAGAAAATTCACAAGTCATTAGTTAGAACATGCATGGAGTATTGGGAAATATCTCTAGGAGAGACATCGTCAAGATGGATGACTAAAGATGCCCAGTACTCACCTCCTATCAGAAGGACCAAAACAGCAGATAACCACATGACAAATAGAATGTCAAAGGGAGAACACTGGAATTTAGCAAGGAAGTGACAAAACTCTCCAAGACTTGAAAACTAGGATGAAAGCATAAAGGGGGAAGAACAGCAGCTGGCCAGGATCCGCTTAGAGCCAAGAGGGACTCTGTATTCTGGGAAAACTGTAAATGGGAGAGCCTCAGCAGTCCACATTCTCACCACAGATAGATGAAATCCTACCTACAGGAGAGCCCCTCAGCCCTCACAGGTCCTGAGCCTAGAAAACGCTATATAGTATAGTACCCTAGTATAGTATAATATTGTTCTAGAGAGGAAATTCATACCATACTAGGTCCCTGTGCCACAAACCCCAGGACCCAAGCTGCTACATCATTTTAGAAACAGAGCTACTACCATCTTGCCTTGGGGCCAATAGCCCCTGCTTGTCCACATCCCTGAGGCCCTGCTGACATCCCCACACATTCCCCTAGAGGGCTACAGCACTGCAACACCAGGTGGTTCCAGTGACATAGCCAGGCCACTGGCACCCGAGCCTACACACAGCACTCTACCCCAGGGAACAGAAAGTCCAGCACATCAGGGAGGCTGCCCCCTAACATAAGGCATAAAGCACACTCCCCAGAGCCTGAGAGCAACCTTCCTCAGCCTGCTGCCATGAACATGATCTTGCCCCCTCTAGTGGCAGAGCCACTTTGCACCTGCATGTGCCATCTGGGGACCCAAGGACTGGCCCACTACAAGTACCCATGTGCACTGCCAAAGGATCTGAGGACTGACCCACTCGAGGCTTACCACCGCTACTGCCAGTGCCCATGCACACTTTCTGGGAGCCTAAGGATCATCCTGACTAGGACCCACTGGAACCACTGCTGGCACCCTCACAGTGAAAATAACACCTATCAATAACAATCTTGAATGTAAACAGTTAAATTCCCCAGATAAAAGATATGGACTGTGTGGACTGATTGAATGGATAAAAAACAAGACCCAACTATAGGCTGCCTATAAGAAACTCACTTCACCTGTAAAGATACATGTAGATAGAGCTGGGCACAGTGGCTCATGCCTGTAATCCCAGCACTTTGGGAGACTGAGGCAGGTGGATCATGAGGTCAAGAGATGGAGACCATTCTGGCCAACATGGTGAAACCCTGTCTCTACTAAAAATACAAAAATTACCTGGGCATGGTGGTGCGTGCCTATAGTCCCAGCTACTTGGGAGGCTGAGGCAGAAGAATCGCTTGAATCTGGGAGGTGGAGGGTGCAGTGAGCCAATATTGCACCATTGCACTCCAGACTGGTGACAGAGTGAGACTCTGTCTCAAAAAAATATATATAGGTAGATAGAAAATGAAGAGATGGAAAATAATATTTCAAACAAATAGAAACCAAAAGTGTGTAGGAATAGCTATGCTTATATCATATGAAATAGACTTTAAGTCAGAAAACATAAAAAGAGGCAAAGAAGGTCATTATATAATGGTAAATAGATCGATTCAGCAAGAGGATATAACAATTTTAAATATATATACACCCAACATCAGCATACCCAGATATGTAAAGCAAATATTATTAGATGTAAACAGATAGATAGATTCCAACACAACAATATTTGCAACTTTAACACTTCACTCTCAGCATTAGATGCATCATCTAGACAGAAAATCAACAAAGAAACATTGGATTTAAACTGCACTTTGGACCAAATGGACCTAACAGATATTTATACAACATTTCATCCATCAGCTACAGAATACACATTCTTCTTCTCATCAGCACATGGCACATTCTCCAGAATGGACCATGTTTTAGGGCACAAAACAAATTTCAACAAATTCTTAAAAACTGAAATTATACCAAGTATGTTCTTTGACTACAGTGGAATAAAATTAGAAATCAACAACAAGAGGAACTTTGGAAAGTGTACACATACATGGAAATGAAACAGCATGCTTCTTAATGACCAGTGTCAATGATGAAATTAAGAAGGAAAGCAAAAAATTTCTTGAAAATAATAAAAATGGAAACGTATCAAAATCAACGAGATAAAGCAAATAGAGTGTGAAGAGGGAAGTTTATAGCCATAAATACCTATATCAGAAAAGCAGAAAGATTTCAAATAAACAATCTAAGAATGCACCTCGAGGAACCAGAAAAGCAAGAACAAACTAAATTCAAAATTAGTAGAAAGGAGGAATAGAATCAGAGCAGAAATAAATAAAATTGAGGCAAAAATTATAAAAGATGAACAAAACAAAATTTTTTTGAAGAAAAACAAAATAGACAAATTTATAGCTAGATTAAGAAAAAAAAAAAAAAAGAGAAAGACCCAAATAAATAAAATCATTAAAGGCTATTATGAACAACTATCTGCCAACAAATTGGAAAATGTAGAGGAAATGGATAAATTCCTAGACATACATAACCTACCAAGATTAAACAATGAAGAACTAGAAAACCTGAGCAGACCAATAATGTGTAATGAGATTGAATCAGTAATAAAAATCCCAGAACTGGATGGCTTTACAGCTGAATTCTACTGAACTTTTAAATAAGAATTAACACTTTTTTTTTTTATTTTTTTGAGATGGAGTCTTACTTTTGTTGCCTAGGCTGGAGTGCAATGGTAGAATCTTGACTCACTGCAACCTCCACCTCCCAGGTTGAAGTGATTCTCCTGCCTCAGCCTCCTGAGTAGCTGCGATTATAGATGTATGCCAGCATACCCAGCTAATTTTTGTATTTTTGTAGAGACAGGGTTTCACTATGTTGGCCAGGCTGGTCTCAAATTCCTGACCTCAGGTGATCCACCCACCTGAGCCTCCCAAAGTGCTGGGATTACAGGCATGAGCCACTGTGCCCAACCCTAACACTAATTATTCTCAAACTCTTTTTGAAAACTGAAGAAGAAAGAATTCTTCCGAGGACATTCTACCAAAACTAGACAAAGACACCACACTTTTTAACTTCAAATCATACTACAGAGCTAAAGTAACCAAAACAGCATGGTACTGGCATAAAAACAGACACACAGACCAATGAAACAGAATAGAGAACCCAGAAATAAATCCACACATTTACATTCAACAGATTTTCAACAAAGATGCCAAGAATATACACTGAGAAAAGGATATCCTCTTCAGTACATGGTGTGAGGAAAAGCAGTATCCATATGCAGTAGACTAAAACTAGAGCCCTATCTCTCACCATATACAAAAAACAATTCAAACTGGATTACAGACTTAAATGTAAGACTCAAAACTATAAAACAACTGACGAAAACAGTGTAAAGCCTCAAGTCATTGGTCTAGGTAAATACCGTTTTTAATTTTAATTTTTTAAAAAAATTTTATAATAAATTTAATAAAAGTGGACAGACTTCTGAGCCCGAGTAGGCTCTGAGACATCCCTAGCAAATATTTTAGGGATAAGGATATGAAAACAGGCAACAAAAACAAAAACAGACAAATAGGACTATATCAAACTAAAAAGCTTCTGATCAGTAATGGAAGCAATCAACAGAGAGAAGAGACAAGATGTAGAATGGGAGAAAATATCTGTGAACTATTCATCTGACAAGGAACTAATATCCAGAATATACAGGGAATGTAAATAACTCAACAGCAAAAAATAAATAAGTAAATAAAAACCCACAAATAATTCAATTAAAAGATGGACATAGGATCCAAATAGACATTTTTCAAAAAACATACTAATTGGCAGCAAGTATATGAAAAAATGCACACCATCATTAATCATCAGGGTAATTCAAATCAAAAACACAGTGATATATCATCTTACCCTAGTTAGAATGACTATTATCAAAAAGACAAAAGATAACAAATGCTTGAGAGGATGTGGAGAAAAGGGAACTTTTAAACACTATTGGTGAGAATATAAATTACTATAGCCGGCTGGGTGCGGTGGCTCATGCCTGTAATCGTAGCATTTTGGGAGGCTGAGGTGGGTGGATCACCTGAGGTCAGGAGTTCAAGACCAGCCTGGCCATCATGGTGAAACCCCGGCTTTAAAAGATAAATAAATAAATAATAAATAAATAAATTACTATAGCCATTGCAGAAAACAATATAAAGGCTTCTCAAAAAACTAAAAATAGAACTACCATATGATTTAGCAACCTTACCACTGGATATTTTTTCAAAGGAAAGAAAATCAGTATATCGAAGAGATAGCTGCACTGCCATGTTTACTGTAGCACTGTACATAAAAGCCAAGATAAGGAATCAACTTAAATGTCCATCAACAAATGAATGGACAAAGAAAATGTGGTATATATGCACAGTGCAATACTATTCAGCCATAAAAAAGAATGAAATTCTGTTGTTTATGGCGACATGTATGAACTTGAAAGACATTATGTTAAGTGAAGCAAGTCAGACATGGAAAGATAAATGCCACATGTTGTTACTCATATGTGAGAGCTTAAAAAAAATGAGCTTCACTGAATTTCAGCCTGGGCAACGGAGCAAGACTCTGTCTCTTAAAAAAAAAAAAAAAAAAAAGAGCTTGGCCAGGCACAGCGAGTGGCTCAGGCCTATAATCCCAGCAGTTTGAGAGGCTGAGGTGGGTGGATCACTTGAGACCAGGAGTTCAAGGCCAGCCTGGCCAACATGGCAAAACCTCATCTCTACTAACAAAAATTAGCCGGTGTGGTGGCAGATGCCTGTAGTTTTGGGTGCTTGGAAGGCTGAGGCCCAAGAATCGCTTGAACCTGTGAGGCCGAGGTTGCAACAAGCTGAGATCATACCACTGCACTCCACCTTGAGATTCTGTCTCAAAAAAAAAAAAAGAGCTCATAGAAATAGAGAGTGGAATTGTGGCTACCAGAAGCTGAGAAGGGTAGTGGGGAGAGGAGGATAGGAAGAAGTTGGTTAGTGGATGCAAAATTATAGCTAAATGAGAGAATAAGTTCTAGTGTTCTCTAGCACTGTAGGGTGAATACAGTTAAGAATAATTTATTGTGTATGTTCAAAAAGCCAGGAGAGAGGATTTTGAATGCTCCCAGCACAAAGAAATAATGCATGTTTGAGATGATGAGTAGCCTAATTACCCTGATTTGATCACTACATATTTTATACATGTATCAAAAAAATATCTGTGCCCCATAAGTATGTGTAATTATTATGTAACTAAAAATGATAGAAAAAACTATAACTTTGGGGTCCTTATTTCTAGATGGTGGAAGCCATGTCGTTTCTTTTGGCCCACATCATTTCCCATTTAGCCTGATCATTTTTCTTTACAATAAGTGAGAATTCTTGCATTCCTTTACATTTTCCCCAGTGATTTATCTGTGCCTTCTTTCCTACCATTTCTCACTCCTGGAATTACTTTACACTCTTATCCTTTTTTGTTTCTGTTTTTTTTAAAGTCAACCTAGAATTCTACATTTATGTAATTCAGGGTCTCTCAACTAACCATGGAACTATTGACATTTCAGGTCAAAGAATTCTTTGTTCTGGTGGCTACTCTGTGCATTACGGGATATTTAGCAGAATCCCTGGCTTTTACCTGTTAGATACTGGTAGAAACTGCCTCCACCCCTGTCACGGCAACAAAAGTATTTCCAGACATTAGAGATGTTACCCAGGGGTAAAATTACTCCCAGTTGAGAAACTGTGGTCTGACTGGCCCTTGCCCCATACCTTTTCCATATCAGTCCATTGGTCCAGGACATCATTAGCAAAGTTGAAATACTCTGGAATCTCCAGTTTGAAGTTCTGTTTCATGGATTCATAGTTGGAGAAATTCTGAGGGGTTGCTGTTCTATTATCTTTATGCAGTGCCCTCACAGAACCAGAAATTGCTAGGCGCTGAAAACACTTGGCATGACGTAGCATCTTCATGATAACATGAGCTAGCATCAGTTTTGTTGGATCTTTTAGCACTCAGGATTTGCACAGAGACCAGTCCATCTAAAAGACAAGCAAAAAGGACATATATTTGTTTCTGTCCCTGAAGGTAGCCATACCCCAAAGTGGCTATGTTTTGTTATTATTGATAATCATCATGATAGTACCATTTTTTGAGTACACTTTGTGTTCTAAAAACTGTGCTCAGTGTTTCATATACACTTCATCATTAAATCCTGAGAAACCCTGTGAAGTGGGTACTATTATCATCTCTGTTTACAGATTGAGAAAATTATTCGTAAGAGGGATTGGTTGGATTGGAACCCAGAACTATCAGGTCCTAGACCATTCTCCTGAATACTGTGCCCTATTGACTCCTATATGCATTTCTTTTTTTTTTTTTTTT